>PVIW01003400.1:0-115286 GCA_004026585.1 Noctilio leporinus | reverse complement strand
CCATGACTTCAATTACCCACCATCCACCATGGTCCAAAACCACTGAATGGAAATTTCCAGAAACAAACAATTAGCAAGTTTGAACCCAGGTGTTGCTCTGAGGAGCATGATGAAACCTCACACTCTCCCACTGCATCCCACCTGGGACGTAGGGCAGCCCTTGGCCCTGCTTAACCGCACAGTATAGACGCACCTGGCTCCCATTAGCGACAGAGTAGCCAGTTTGGTCATCACATCAGCTGTGCTTGTGTTCAAGTCACCCTTATTTGACTTAATAATGGCGCCAAGCCACTCACATAACTTTTATTACAGTGTGTTGTTATCATTGTCCTATTTTTATCAGTTATTGGTGTTAATCTCTTACTGGGCCTAATATATAAATTAAACTTTATCATAAGTATAAATATATATATATGAAAGGACATAGTATTTATAGGGTTAGGCATTATCTGCAGTTTTAGGCATCCACTGGGGGTCTTGGAACATATCCTCTGTGAATGAGAGGGGACTGTGATATCTGGAATTTTCTGCTGGTGTTAGCCCCTTGCTTAACTTAGAATTATTTACAGCCATTCTCCTTGACCCTATCATTTCTATTTTAGGAGTAAGTAAAACTTAAATTATTTTGGAAATGGTTTAAGTTTTATGGAGGAGAAAACAGATTTTTTTGCAAAAGCAGCAGTGGTTAATTATTGGCTAGGTAATCATTCACATGTTGATTAGCTGTATACTGTAAACAGGGAGGATGAATCAGGCTACTTCAGGTGCTGAAGGATAAACATGGAGCACCCCTGTGAGCACTGTGGCACCTACTCAAATACCTATTCACCCCTTCTGACCTAGTAACAGACCCTGATTTTTCACTGTGCACACTGCAACCTTGAATAAAGAATCGGTTCCCCAGTCTCCCTTGCAGCCAGGAATTGCTGCATGAAAAGTTTCTGGCCAATGAAATAAAATTGGAAGTGTTGTGTCAGAATTTCAGATGAGCTAGTTAAAGATGCTAAATGCTGTTAATTGGGACACTCCTTCATCCCTCTTTCTTTTCCTCTCTTTTTACTTGATGAGGGAGGTAGACAGAGAAAGAGAGAAGAACGTCCATTGGTTATTCTACTCATTTATGCATTCATTGGCCACTTCTTGAATGTACGCTGACTGGGATCAACCCACAACCTTTGCATATTGGGACAATGCTCTAAACAGCTGAGCTACTCAGTCACAGTCTCCTTTATTCCCCCCAAACTTCTTCTTTGGTCCTGGACTTCAGACATAATGTCTGTGGTAGGTTGGATATTACTTTCAACTCTTCACTCTATCTCCCTTAATAGAATTGGACAACCGCCCTTTATGGTACATGGCGTGTACTTCCCTAACCTTGATTTCAAACTTACTGACTTTGGCCAATAGGACCTTATCAGGCATGATGTGAGCAGAGTGTTGGAACGGATTCCTATGGTTTGTCTTGCCCTTGTATATACTCCTGTCGTAGCCCTGTCAATAGCTGCCTTTCCCAGAAAAAATGTAGAGAAACATGGCAGCAGACCTGAACTTCAACCTGCTGCTACGTTCCTATTAAGAGACCCAATTACACACACATTTGCCATCATTTAAGTGTAAAATGAAAGGAACATCACGTTTATAGTGAACCCCTTAACCAGCAACTCATCTAGCAGAGCTACGGAGTGGGGAACAAGCCCTCATGGTCTAGTCAAGGTGTCACAGCTACTTTGGTTGCAAGTGAGCAGAATTTCACTCACGTAGTTCAAGTGGCAGGCAGCCTGGGGTATTTTAAGACTGTGTGAAGAAACACAGACATCCAAAAGCAAGCTGGCCACCACCTTGTGGCCTGAGTCAAATGACCTCCACAGTTGCTTCATCTCAGAATCCAGTTTCTCCAGGGAGGTAATATCCTTGGCCCACCTTATTTATGCTGACGGGGCTGTTTAAACCACTGGCCACCCTCGGGGTGAGCTGCTTTGGGTTCGGTGTTGTCCCCCGTGCACACAGTCATGGCTCGGAGAGGAAGAGGCTGGAGGAAGCACTGACAGAATAGAAGTAGAAGCTGAAGAGCCGGAATGCCTGCCTCTCTGCAAGGACATTTCAAGCCCGGAGAGGAAATTACTTATGGTAGAAACTGCTGGACATACCTGGGATACCAGATAGGTTCTGTTGAGGAAGGAGCTAGAAGCATTTCCAGGAGGTCAGGCCTGGGCAGGAGACCACCCAGGGTGACTCCAGATTGAGATCTGGGGAAAGGAGAAAACTTCAGAATCTTGTGCAGATCACTATTCTACCAAATCCATGCTGTGTTTTCTTCCTGGGCACTTGACGTTTCTTCCCATCATGTTGATAGAACGTGCCTGCCACCCCCAGCGGTCACCCTCTGTCTCCCTCCTTCCCCAGGTAGACCTCTGGAGAGACCACTTGACAGTCCCCATCTTTACGCCTATATTCTGCAGATCTGATACGTAACCTTCTTCGTTGCCTACCTTTCTGCACAGCTGTTTTAACTGCATTGCTAACGCGCTCTTCTCTGCCAAACTCAGCACGATTCAGGCCTAATTCTATTTCTTCTCACTGTAGCGTGTGGCCGGTCTTGAAACTCTCCCGACCTCTGCAGATCTAGCTGCTTTTGACTCTAGCCCACCTTCTTAAAGCTAACTTTTTTTCACCATGTTGTCAGTCTCTTCCTTTTGTCTAGTTCTTTTTTTTTTTTTTTTCCCCATTATTTTTAGAGAGAAGGGCAGGGAGGGAGGAAAAAAAGAACAAGAAACATCAATATATGGTTGCCTTTCACCTGCCTCCAGCTGCAGACCTGGCTGGAGACCTGGCTTGTAACTTGGTTTTGCACCCTGGCTGGGAATCAAACCAGTGACCTCTGGGTTCACAGGCTGGTGCCTTATCCACTGAGCCGCCGGCCAGGGCTTCTTTTGCCTATTTCTTAGGGATTTATTCTTGCCTTTGGTAAACTCTCCCTGGGTGATCTTATCCAAGCTCTTAGTTTTAACTTCAGACCAATTTCATCTCCTCTCTTTCCCAATCCAGCTCAGCTGCCTACTGGACAGCTCCCTGCAGACCTTGCTCTGATAGGCACTTCTGACGACGCATCTGAAACAAAACTCATTTTCTCCCCAAGATGTGTTCCTCCTATTGGATTCTTATTCTTATTTAATTCAGCTTTCTACGTCACAGCCCAGAAATCAATGTCAACTCCGCTGCTCAGTCTGTTGCTCTCTCCTCATTCCCCTCCCCTCCCCCTGCATTGCCTTGTTTACAGCCTCATGGCTACCGTCTGGACCATCCCAAGTATTTCTTCATTTACATTCCCATGTCCTTCCTTTCAAGCTTCGGTGTCACCGGAGACAAGGAAGTCATTTTCAATATTATTCTCTATGATCACATGACTTTGCCACTAAAAATCTGCTGGTGCCTCTAGGAACCCTGCATATTAAAAGCTAAACCCCTTAGAATGATTTTCAAGGCCCTTCAACTTTGCCTTGAGTACCTATGAATGCTTCCTTCCTGCCATTCCCTCATGGCTACTCAGGGTTCCAACTGCGGCAAATTCTTTGCTCTGTCTTGGCCCCATCGCTTCCCCTGTACCTGCTCCATCTGCCCCTGTGCAACCTCCTCGTAGCGAGTCAACTGCCAAGCCACGATCCACATCCCAGCCATTCTGCCCTCCCTACCAGTAGGAAGTAGGGTATTTGAGGTGACTGTATTCTAGCCAATCCGATCTCTCCCCAATGCTGACAACGGTGCAGCCGGTGATTCGTATCTGCCTTGAAGTCATCCCAATTGTCTCCGTCTGGTGGGAAACACTCACCGTGTGGGACCTGAGTCCACACCACTGCAAGATTTCAGAAAGGAAGAAGTGCAAACTATTGCCTAAAGTAAAATGTAGGATTTCTTGTGGATGTCCTCAATGCATGTCATTATCTTCTCACTCTCATTCAGATGACTGTGGGTCATAGACATGATGTAAGAAATATATCAAAACACATGTATGTTACCTTCCTGGATACAAGCGCTTGCTTTCAAATGAATCCATGTAGTTCCAGTTTCTCTGAAATTGCCATCTGGGCCGTCCTGATGCCCAAAAATATGGCACTTGGTGCTGTAAAAGTAAGATGCAGATCATTGTTTCTATATTACAGCAATAAAAATAAATTCATTTGCAAAACTTTCAAGCCTGGAAGAGTAATAAAAGGGAAGTCCGAGACATTCTCAAGTCCTTGCAATAGAGTTGTAGATTCAGGGCAAGTTTTTAAGCATCATAAGATACTGTGTTACTTTTAAAACTTACACAGCATTTCTCAAAATACTGCCTATAATTAGATATACTTAGCTACAAAACTGGATTGGGCCTAAGTCTGGAAAAGCTAGACTATAATACAAAAATACAAAGAATAGCCAAACTTGAGAGAGACAGAGAGAGAGAGAGAGGGAGAGAGACAGAGAGAGAGTAACTAAATGCTACCCAATTCAAAGACTCCAGAATAAGACATGTAGGCATGCAAATGCATATTCATATTTACATGTGTGTATGCTTCATGCCTATGTGAAGGCCACATGGAAACCGAGAATTCTATAAAGAAATTCCTAAATTAGGGCTTTGGATTCTTTTATAAGTGTATCAGTGATTCAGTTGGCATTATATAAATTCTCCCTGTTCATCTGAGCATTAAATAGGAATAGAAGTCACTTTGGATATCGATGCTATCTTCAAAGTTAAACAGAGAGAAAGTGAACAGACCTTCCCTGGTTTTAATATTTAGCTGAAGGATGAGGCTCTAGGACGGGGATCTGTAATATAGGCATGATGTTGTGTAGACACAATGTCAGAGGAGACTCTTTGCTCCTGAAATTAGAAGCAATTTCTCAAACCAACTCAGTCTTTACCTAGATTACCTTTAAAGTACTATTAACCATCATATCAAACATAATTCTGGAGGCATAGAATCCACCAGACTGTGATAAGTTATACACAGTCACTGTCATAGTCTCTAACTTGGGTGTCATTAGTTTTCAATATGATCTTTTTTATCTAATGTTTTTCTTTAAATGAACACAACAGGAAAGAGGAAACTGTATTATGTGTCTATGTATATGATAGAAGTGACCACAGCTTAGGTCTGGACAATGCACTACCAAATACAATCCAACTCATTTTTTAAAATTAGAGTCAACATACAATATTTGTTTTGGTGTAAGTAATATATTATAACTAATATACATACACCAAATTAGTTTCAGGTGTAAACAGATTAACCCAACATTTATATACTTTACAACATGATCATCAAGCTAAGTGTAGACAACTTCTGTCACTGTATAAGGTTATTATATTATTGACTATAATCCCTATGCTGTACATGATTCCAGCCCTGTGATTTACTTTTTAACTGGAAGCTTACATAATTCAACTCTTGCCACCTGCATGGCACATATATGAGGGAGAAGTGTTCGATGATTTTCATGCCCCGGGAGAGGAGATTGTTTGGGCAGCTAGGCTGGAAACTGGAAAACAAGTGTTGAGGTCAGGACTCTAGGGCATCGGCCACATGTGAGGCAAAAAAGAATGTTTTTAGAGCCAAGGGCCTGCTTCCACAGGCCAACCCATATACACTTTTGAAAGAGAACAGTCAGTGGGCAGCAGGAGATGCTTGGTACCATGTCAAAGGAGCCCATGTAAACCGTAAACACGGTGGCATCATAGCAAGTTTGCATCTGCCTGGCTAGCAGGCTGCAAAAAGAAATGGAGGACAAGAACAGCTCCGCTTTCTCCACACGCAAGCATGTTGACAGTCAGGAAGAAGTGTGCTTACCTTAAATTGTGGCGATGAGGATGAGACTGAAAATTGTTTTCATGTCACAGATCATGTAAAATAAAAGACCTTTCCTATGGTTCTAAGTGACAAATGTTGGTGACATAGTATCTCAGAGAGGCCGAGATTATAACCGCTAAACTAATCTGTCACAATGGTAAACTCTACCAGAGCAAAGGTATTCAAGTTACATTGGGAGTTAGAACTGTGGTTTAAATGACTCCATCAGTGGGTAGGACTTTTCCCCAACATTTTATTTTCTTCTTTCAATCAGAGAAAGAAAGAAATGTCATATTAGAGAGCATGTTGAAAAGCCGAATTCTAACAGTGCACCAGACCATGAAGAAATTCTTTCCTGGGCCAAGTCAACAAAGTGCAGAACAGGAACACAGGTAGTGTTTTCTTCCAAGTTCAAACATTCGTCTCCCTGGGTTCTGAGCTCAGTGTAACCATTGACCTAACAGGCTTCGAGGGGAGTCTTCAGTGACAAATTGCTCTATAATTTCTGGGTGAAACCCCAATCCCAATAACCAAAGCAACTAGCAGAGCTATCAAACACTGGCTGGTATCCTGCATGGCAACAATTGTGACTTAGTGGAAATAAAGAATTAGAGCAGAAAATAGCTAGAGAAAGAGTGAGCCTGACCTATTGTTCAATCAAGCAGGAGTAGATACCCTAGCGAAAAAAAAATATTCTTCTCTTACATAATCTAAAATTATTGTTATTAGTGTTGACATTGAATGGGATGCTTTGTAATATTTGAAAATTGTGATGGCATTTTGAACTTAAAGTTGGCACCCCCAGAAGTGGTTCACATTTTTTTTTTAAGAATTAAATTCCCAAAATAAGCATGTTATACACAAAGAAGCACTGCAGCACAGCTACTTTTGCACTACGAAAAGGGGCAGTCGTGGTCAGGTCTGGACAGCCACTGTCTTTTATACGAAGTCCACTTTTTTGTCTTTTCCACTTGCATGGAACCTTCTTGGTTTGAAATTTCAAGAATTTTGCAAGTGTTCCGTGAATCTTTAGATCATGTCACTTATACTGAGAGTGGGTGGAGAACATGAGACCCAGAGAAATAAAACAGCCTCTTCTATATCAAAGAAGAGAATAAGAATGAAAAAAACATCCTAACTTTGTTCTGGTTCATTTTTCAAAAGGTTGTTTCTTGCAGCATTTTAGCAGTAAGAAAATTGGAAGGGGGAAAAAAACTCCCCTCGGATGGTCCCTAAGTTTCAGAGAAAGTAGACGTTGTAGATTTTTAAAGCTATTTTCAGGGAAGTATTTATAAAGCACAATTATATAACAAAGCAAAATTGATAATTATATAATTCCACAGCACTGGCAAGATGATGTCTTTTGTTTGGAAGAATGGGTAGGGTTTGATCCCTTCACATTTACAGAACATGGTGCCCCAGCTCTCTAGAGAACTTCACTGAAGATCAGCAAAATGATCACTGATCACTGGCAAGAACAGACAGTATCTATTTTAGTCAGTAGGAAAACAGAACTGGGAGAGTGCAAAGGGAAATTGTTGGTCATGAAAAAAGCCTAGAACTGGTTTAAAGAATGTTTCCTCTGAAAAAAAAAAAAAAAAGGAAAGCAAATTACACACAGTGACAGCAGACTCGGTTCCCAAAAGATGGCACCTCCTTCTTACACCTTAAACTTTAAGAAAGTGTCACCTTGGTTCTTAGAACTTCGGTTACAGCGCACCTGTTATGTGTCATGCTCTGTGTGGCTAGCTTTGGAGGAATGGTTTTATTTACTCCTCACCATAATCTATATGGAAATTGTTGTGCCCATGTCAAAAATGAATCAGATGAAGTAACTGTCCAAGAAGCCACACAATGATAAGTCCAGCAACAAGAAATGAATTTTAAAAGTTGTAATAAAAGGATTGATAGATAACACTTAAGCCATTTCAATACAAAGCCAAGACTGACCATAATTACCCATGAGAACATAGTTCATGTTGAAAATCATGCAGTATGTTTAATCTGACTCAATACCTGGTTTTTATGGTAAGAACACATCTTTAGACTCTACTGTTTGGCTGAGGTTTTTTACTATGAGTATGTATATAATGCTTGTTGTAAAATTGTTTTGTATTTGCCTCTTTTTTTGTTATTGTTACGTACGGAAATGTTATTTACCTGATTCTTTCTGATTTTACTGTGATCATAGACTTAGGGAAACTGTTTATAAAAAACCACGTGTTTCATCTGTGAGTCTAACTCTTTATTTAGCAACAGTGCCATTTCCAACCTAAATGTGGAAAACAATGAAGAAATCAGGTTCAAGTTTACACCAGCAAAGTAACTCAAAGGAATCTGTCTACCGATTTCTACATGCAATGCCCAGAACCTTAGAAAAGGGATTTAGGGAAATAGAAATGGTGCTGAAATGCAAAATGCAGGAGCAAGAAATTTCATTTAAGGCCAAAGAGTTTTTCATTAATGCACCAAAGTTTATAGCTCAGTTGTAATGACCCAAAGGCAAGGACAATCTCAGTCCTAATTCTCTTTGGAGAACTCTTCATAGAGCAGGTTCCCAGATCTTAGTTCAGTTCATCCTCAATAACAAGTCTGCAAGGCAGAGATGTCATCATCCTCATTTCACATGTTAGTAAGAAAAAAAGAGTCAGATACTCCAAGAAGTGAAGTGACTTACTGAAGATTATTCAGTCAAATCCATGATAGGTGTGGAAGTTGATGTCAAGACCTTTGACTGCAAAAACTGCTTTTCTTCCCCTATATCAGTGGTTCTCAAACTTTTAAAAATGCAGATTCTGATTGATCAGATACGGGTTGGGGCCTGAGAGTCGGCATTTCTAACTCCTGGGTAATGCCCAGGCTGCTGCTGTGAAAACCTTACATAGAGAAACAAGGCCTTCCTATCACCCTGCCTCACTGGCCCGAGTCAGGAAATGGAAAGACCTTTATGAGCCGTGACTGAAGAGGCCCTGTTCTGGCCCCAGCAGGCGGCATCAGAACTTTCTTACTGCTGCCAGGAGATGAGATGGTTGGGGCGGGGGGACAGGGGTGGGGTGATCAACACAGAAGAGGTAGGACAGGAGCCTCTTTCAAGTATGATCGCAATTTCCAAACTGCTATTTTTAGCAGAACACTTTTTTTCCCAACTGAAAACTTACACAAAATCTTAATGTGTAAGACCAACAACAGCAGAATTGTTTTGGCGAAGATTTACTTCATTCACGTTTATAGCATACTCATGTTGAAGTTGAACAAAGAGCAACAGGAGACTGTTTTAATGACAACATTTGAAAATGAGAGCTTACGGAAGATAAAGTATTACGTGAGTCCCAGTATCTAGAAGATGAGGAGTCCCAGATGAGGTAAACCAGAAGTCTATTGAGTATTTAAAAAAAAGAAAGAAAGAAAGAAAGAAAGAAAGAAAGAAAGAAAGAAAGAAAAGACTCAATGGCAGTTGCTGTCAAAGCAAAATAATGCAGTGAGAGCAAACCATGTAACGACAGGCAGGACCTTTCTGCTCAATATTGGCAAATGTGTGACGAGATGGACACTCATGGTATAATGTGTGTCAAGCAATAGGCTTTGTGATTCTACAGAACACATTTGCATTCTCAGTAATTCCCTTTCTAAGATTCTACCTTAGAGAAATCATCTTCGATACAGAAAGATGAAAGAAACTAACATTTACCAAGTGCCTACATTGTTAGACATGCCCCTAGGAGCGGCAGACCTCAGAAAACTACACATTAGATATACGATAGATACTAGTCATTTCATGCTACACAATGTCGAAGGAACTTACCTAATATCGTACATGTAGACAGTCCAGTTCAGCTTTATCTAACTCTGAAGAGCAAGTTGAAATTTCTTAACACAAAAGTGCGCCATCTTTCCCCATACTCGTCAGACTCTCATCTTCACCTTCTTTCCCTCCTACCTGGAGTTGACAGTCACAAGGGCTGTGAGAAGCTGAGTGGGGACTTGAGACTTTGAGAGACACAACCAGAGGATGCTGATTAGTTTAAGAAAAAAATGTCATCCAATGAAATTTGACCTTTTTTACACTTGGGAAATCATTAGAGGACACCATCTGGATCACACAGGAATCCTGAGAGAAACCCAAAAATGTAAGTGTGGGAACATCATTGTACTATTTCCAATCACCACAAAAGAGTTCATCTTTAAGTGTGTTAGAGATGGATGTCATTGCGTCAGGGGAATCGCTTCTAAGAAATCCGCTCAATGGGAAAAAATGTGTTCCAGGGATGTAGAAATGATGCTGCTCTGTTAATAGACACCAAGGACTCCTGGGAGCCCTAAGCCATGGAACATTCAACATGACTCAGGGACATTCCAGGGAACAGCTCTTGAGACTCAAGCTTCCTTTCTTCTGTTCAGCCTGTGTGAGCCTGGTGAAGCCCACTAGATGGGGGGGTACCCTGGTAGTCAGGTCAGGGGAAGAAGGTGCTCCTCTCCCCAAGAACGGGACTCAGGGAAAGAATTCATAGACAGAAATGCCACATCCTCCATTCCAACACGAGCTCTGGGGACAGGACACTGCAAGGGATGGTGGACTTCTGACTGGTTTTAGGGTGGAGGTCCCAGGTCATTTGGATGCACGATTCCTGTGTTGAAAACCAGGGGCCGGGTTCATTGCTCTAGTTAAGATCAAGCTTTATGTCTCAATACGAAATGCTCATTTTTGACTTATCTAAAAGAATACAAAAGATGAAAGAAAGTGATGGCTTCTCATGGCCACAGTCTGCTTGCACTTTGGTTGCTGGCCTCCCTCCCAAGGGGGCCACACCCCCTCAGTGCCCCTGGGACGACAGGAGGCCCTCCTAGCCCTGCCAGTTTGGGGGCAGGGATTTCTCATCCTGGTGCACCTAAGATCCTGGGTGACCCTTTGGATTCCCACAGAGTTTGTGTCCTTCCCAGGATCTGCATGAAGCTAAAGCACAGAAAGAGCTGGTCATAAAACAGTCCTGAAAACACTTCACCCCTCTCCCCAAAGACGAGCACTCTCTAAAGGTCTCTGCACTTCTGTGAATTCTCTCACCACAAAGGTAATATTTATCTAGATCCTTGCGAGGTTTTGTCTCTGAGTCATCTGAAAATTAAAAAATGTAAAACCCTAGAGAATAAGAAAAGGCAAATAAAAGATGAGTAATAAGAAGGCCATTTTCAATTACCCTATGCGACTGAATTGTGTTTCTTTTTGAAATGCAATCAAAAGGTGTTTCTTTTTTCCAATTAAAATTTGTTTTTTTCAGTCTTTGGCTAGTAACAAAAAATCTTACAGAAAATGTGTGTAAGAACAGCAACCTAAATACAGAATAGAAAGGGATCATGGAGTCCCCATCAGAGCTATAATTTTTATACTCTTCTCCCTCAGTCCCTGCATCTACTTCACCAAACCCTGATATTATCTGTAAAGCAGCAAATCCATCCACATCTCACCTACCGCCAGCCAACCTAGTCAGTCCAAACTACTGTAACACCCTGCCTGGACCGCTGCCATCAGGTCCTAACTTGTGTCCCCGTTTAGAATCTTGTTCTTTTCCCAGCTATTCCACACCAGAAGCTGAAGAGGATTTCTTAGAATGCAAATGTGATTGTGTCATGCTCTTGCAAAAAAAGTCTTCAGTGGCCAATAAACATTTGACAAGATGCTCCCCTGGTGACCCATTTGAAAAATGCAAATTAAAAACACAACAAGCTATCACTACAAAACATGCAAAACAGCTAAAATGATAAAGATGCAAATGCCAAGTATAGTTGAGAACAGAGAGAGATTGAAACTCTCTTACCAATACTGGCGAGAATGTGAAATGGTGCTGCCTCTTAGGAAAAAGCTTTAGAGCATCTACAAAAGCTGAACACCCATCCATCCTGTGACCCTGCGATTGTGCTATCAAGTGTATACTGCCAACAGAAACATATTTATCTAGACATGACCCCAAATGTCCCTCCACCCCCAACTTGTAACAGCCCCAAACTAGAAATTCCAATGCTCACCCACTTACAACAGATAAACCAATTGTGGCACGTTCACGCGATGAGAATGAACAATCTCCAGGTGCAACTACAACAAATGAATCTTGCGGATATGAAAGAAGCCAATTAGCAGAGTATCCATTGTATAATTCCATGAAACAGGCGAACAAATAGACATTATTGAAAATCAAGGTCAGGCTTACTCTTGGAAGGAGGAGTGCGGCCTGGAGGCAGGTGTAAGGGGAGTTCTGTTTGGTTTCTGACAAAGCTCTGTTTTCTGATCTGGGTGCTAATAACATGGATATTCAGTGTGTGATACTTCTGAAGATTTCAGCAAGCCATGTGCACCCTTCCATGTGTGTGTATAGTTAAATTAAACTTATTGAAGAGATAATCCCAAATCCTTCACAGGGGCTGCAAGACCATAAGCCCTCAGTGCCTGCCTAAATCTCCACCCTTCTTTCAAACCACTCACGTGCTTGCACTTACATATTAACTCCAAGGTCACCCTGACCTTGAATCAGTTCCTTGATTGTAGCTCACTCCTTCCCACTTCAGTGGCCTTGCACCTGCTGCCCCTTGAGCTTAGAATAGTGGTTGGTAAACTGGCCAGCCCATAGGCCAATCCTGTCTGCCACTTGTTTTTGTCAGTAAAGTTTTCTTGGTTGCAGCCATGCCCATTCATTTATATATTGTCTACTGTTGCTCTGGTAGTGCAACACAGCAGAGACTGTATGGCCCACAAAATTGAGAATATTTACTACTTGGTTTTCTGTAGAGAAACTTTGCCATCCCCTGGCCTAGGCCCTTCTCACATACCTACTCTACCCCATCTAACTCCTACTCACCTTTCAAAGTTAAGCAAACACATGCCCTTTGTTCAGAGCAGCGAAAGTCCATATTTTACATATCCTTTGACTTTTCTTTGATGGCCCTCCCCTGCTTCATTCAGACCCTCAAATGCCTTTCCTTGGCCTTAGAGTAAAATGCCAAGTACTTTACAGTCTGTAGTCCCGCATGGTTGGGTCCACCATGTTCCATTCTGGACTTTTCTCCCACATTTGCTCGTTTGGATGTGATCTGAACTTTGGCCTCACTGGGAGACTTGGTCAAGTTCTCCTCCACCTGAGGGTCTGCATCCATGCTGTACCTCAGCCTCACATGCTCATTCCCAGCTCCCCAACCAGCCAACATTTGCTCTTTCTTCACATGTCAGCTTAAAGGTCACTCATAAATCAGACCCTTCCCTTGGTGGGTTTCACACAAATGCTGGAGGCTTCTCACTCAGTTTGGGGTCCTGAGGTCCTACCCTCTTCCAACTGGGAGCCATTTCATGACCCTGCTCACACCCACCCTTGTGTCCTGTTCCCACCTCAGTCCCCCATGCAGATCACACCCCTGTCCCCTCAGAATGGGCCCTTCTTAGGCACTTCACCCAGCTAATGACCTTTACAGGAGGCTCCCACAATGTCTTGCCTTCTGTCCTACCCCAAATCCAGTGGTGCTTCCCACGGTGAAGGAAACAGAGTTACCTCAAGGAGGGGCTCTGGGCCTTCTTTGTGCTTCAGACTCAGGCAGGAGCGCCCCCCCCCAGAACCCCCACCAAGGGAGGACAGGTTGCCTCCATTGTCAGTTCCTTCAGGGTCAAAGGCAGGAAGCCACCTCAGCTAAGGGAATGCCCATATGTTGACAGACCGAAGTGAGGGCACCAGGGCCAGGCGCTTCGCTCCAGTTCGGGGTGGGTCCAATGGCTAATCCTCCAGAACACCCCCCGCACCCCTCACACACACAGAGGCCAGGACCTCCAACTGCATTGCAGTCAGCCTTCTCTCTCTGCCCGATCTTGCTTCCCCTCCCTTCACAAGTTTTGATTTCTAATAAACATCTTGAAGCCCATATTCCATCTCAGCATCTGCTTCCAGGGAGTCCAACCTGCAACATTTGCTTACATGGCATTATGGAATTTATGCAGAATTAGGAGTCCGACAGGCCGGCCTTACACCCCCTGCTGGTATGCCAGGCTGGGTAGCCTTGGGAAATGAGCATCACATCCTAACCTCTTCAACTCAGGCTCCTCTTCAAGCTGAGGCCATAAAATCCGCATTGCAAGTTTGCCTGTTGGATGAGCAGAAGTTATATTCTGTGATGGAAGGTTAAAATAGCAGTTGGGAAGGAGGTCCCCAAACTGATAAATATCAGCTATCAAATGGAACTGAAGCATAGAGCACTCTGTTCTTTCAAAGAAGAGATCCCAAAAGGGACTGCATGACCTTTGGAACTAATTCCTTGCACATCCGTGTATAAACAGCATGAGAGAGCATGTCTTCAAGAAGAAGGGTGTTGAGACCCACTCCTGAAAGTAAAGGAAGGTGGTACTGTCCGCTTTGCCCTGCAGAAACTGTACTTTGTGCGAGGCAGGAGAAGAAAGGCCACATGTTCCTTCCGGAGGGCAGGTTTCTTGTAGGGGGACAGCGTGGACCATTATGGAACTGGCGACACTGGGCTTCAGACATTCTTTTACTTAAAAGGTACCAATAAAGAGAAGAACAAGCCCAACTACACAACTTAAAATTAGCAGTTGGAATTTAAAAAGTGTGAGCTACGTTGTTTAGTAAACCAGACACCCTGGGAATGTACCCTGTATAATGTTTCACACTGAGTTGACATTTAATAAATGCCAGTTTTCCCCCATGAAACTCTTTTACCAGCTGCGTAGAAAACAGAAGCACGATGAAAATCGGAAAACAAACAAAAAATTTGAAAAACGGCAGAGAACCTAAAGGAAGTACACGTTGAGACAAAAGCAAGAATATTCTGACTGTGGTTTTATTTCCTCGCACGAACCTAACGTATGGTTTATTTAGCACTGAATAAAAGCCTAGTGGGCAGCTCTGAAAAGTGAGGTAATTCTCATGCAAATTATACAATGAGCACACCAAACCATAGAGGAACGCTAAAAATATTCCTATGATCTGATCTAACATTTTTCAATGAAAGGAATGGCTTCAGGAACAAGAGAATCAACTATTAAAATAAATAGCAGAGTTCATCGTGGTTTTCAGAAATATAAACATAAAAATCAGTTACGGGGAGGAGGGAATGGAGAGCTATTGTTTAACAGGTATTGAGTTTTAGTTTCACAAAATGCAAAGAGTTATGGAGACAGATGGTGGTGATGGTTGTACAACATTATGAATGCATTTAATATCATTGAACTATATTTTTTAAATGGTTGCTACAGTAAATTTTATATTATGTTCACTTGACTACAATTTTTTAAATTGAAGAAAAAATAACAAGAGCAATTTAACCATGTTTTGAAAATCACTTGGCAGTATCTACTAAAAATGAGCCTACTCTAGGTCCTAGATATATAGAAATATGTACATATGTTCACCAAAAGATATGGACAAAAATATCTCTAAGCCATACTATTCATAATCACCCATAACCTACAAACTACCCCAATGGCCATCCATCAGAGAATGCGTTGAATAGATGGAGGTACATTCACCCGGAGAAGTACTATATGCATATCAATGAAAATGAGTGATTTACCACCACAAGCAACAATAGGCATGAATCTCATACACACACCATTGAAGAACAGGAGCCAGGTGCAAAGGAGTACCCACCGTGAGATTCCATTTATATAAAGGGTAAACCAGGCAAAACTAATATAGGACGTTAGAAGTCAGGGTAGGAGTAGTTACACCTGTGGGCTCAGCTCCCTACACCACCTGCATTGTTTCCTAGAGAGATTCTGGGCAGTCTGGGAGTGTGACAGTTCTGAGTTCATTTGAGGGAAGCTCAGTACTGCGGTAGAAAGAGTCATTCCATGCTAGGGTCACCTTGGATGAGCTCAAGGGGCAGAGGAGTGATACGGGCAGACCTCCAAGCAGTGAGGGACAGGGTGAGTCATGTCTCCAGGTGTCAGAAGACCAATATGGGACCTGGGAGTCCACAGGAGCAGGAAATGAGGAGATGGAGATGCACTTTTATGATTAAAGGACAACTACATTGGATCAGGAGACTTTGTCCTGAAAAGAGAGTTCCTGGAAGGGGAAGAAACTGAGGCTAGATAATTAGCAGGATCCTTTCTTAGGAGGTTTAATGATTTATGTGGCTGTGTTTACATGTCAGTCCATGACTACATTAACTGTTCCCAGCTACGATCTCCCATATAGCATGGGGACTACTTCTCCCTCACTGCCCAGGGTCATGCTCAGAACCCCTTGTGAAAAAGACAATCTGGGAATGGGGAGGCACAGGAGGGAGCCCCAACTCAGTCAAGCCAGGCTCTTCTAATGGCTTGGTCTCAGTTTCTTCTCTAATTCCATCATCATCATCATCATCATCATCATCATCATCAATCATCAGCAGCAGCAGCCAGCACTTACTATGTGCTAGGCATTATTCTAAGTACTTCATATATGCATATATTAACTCAACCCTCACAAGGACCCCAGAAGGAGGTACCATTACCACCCTCATTGTACCCATGAAGAACCAGAAACACAAAGGGCTAATTAGCTGGCCTAAACTCACGTAGGTACTTAGAAGTGAAGTCTGAATTTGGACTCAGGCAGTCTGGCCTCAGAGTCCATGCTCTTAGCTAATAGGTTCAACACTTATTAGAAACACTGATTACTATATAATGACCCTGAGAAGGATTCTGAAAGCACATCTGGGCCCTGGAGGAAAAGTGCCATAATTGATTAGCAATGTCTGCCATGGTGACATCTGTCAGGATGCTGGGGCAGACAACTTGGAGACAGTACATACCTACCTTTGAATTTTAATTGTATACGTGTGTGTGTGTGTGTGTCCCGAAAGTATCGGCAGCGCAAGCTGTTTTAATTATATTAATTACATTGACTTTGGCTTGATACTTTCAGGACAGGCCGAGTATATATCTTTATAATGGCTGAATGAGCCTCCTGCCAGTCTCACAACTCAGGAATGTTTCCTCAAAAGCCTTGAAGCCATCTTTTTAAAATGTAAATATCAAAGGAGGTAGCAGCCCTGCCTCCCAATTCCCGTGGGAGGGTAGGAGGCTAAGTTCCATATTCATATCTCGCTCCCATTTGCAAAATCATCTCCTGTTATAAATATTTGAGAAGTGTGTTTCTCCCCCAACTCCAGGAGCCTCCCCAGTGATCACGCTGGTTAGGACAAATATGAGTAACCGAAGGTCAAGTCTCCTTCCTTGAGAACTAGTTGCCCTTTATCTTGAAAACAGATACATCATGGTAGCTGCTTGGCTGTAAAAAACGATGCAATTCCTTTCTGTCTTTGCAAGGGCTCATAGGATTGCCTGATTTATTCAATCCCATTCTGGTCACACAATAATGGGAGTGTTTTCCTTTTCTACTACCTTTGTGGCAAGGACTTCTGGGGTCGGAAGAAGATTCTGTTTTTAATCTATTTCCCCAACACATTACAGTTTAGGGTTGGTGTCGTAGGGGAGAAAAGAATTCTTTCTTCCCTATCCATCCTAGGTCCTCCCCTGGGGTGCTGTTGATTAGACTGACAAAAGACAAATTAACAAGAAAAAAGCAAGCAGATGTTTATTAACACAAGCATCTCTCCTGCCCAGCGGAGCACTCAGTGATGAGTATCTCAAAGGGGTGGTTAGATTTGGGTTTATATAGCATTCTAAGAAAAGAAGAAGAAATTTCTAGAAAAGTGACAGAACAAAGCAAAGGGACTTTGAGTTTCCAGGGGCAGCAAATGGTGGGAGGCAAACTTAGTAAGAAGCTAAGTATAGATAAAGGCTACTTAGTAAGGTTTGTTATGTAAATTCTGGGTGTCCTATCTGGGTTGGTAAGGATCTAGGGCTCTAGCATCAACTCCAACGGTCGGCTTTTGTTTTTTTCCCGTTAAAAGGGACCAGCACTGCTCCAGGTGCTGAAGATGTAGAGGTGAATAAAATAGACAAAATTCCAGCTCTCCAGGAATAGTACAGAAGGAAACAAATAAACGAGCTAATGTCTAATTGTGGTAAATCCTTTGAGGTGAATGAAACAGAAAGCCACCAAGGTGCTAAGAAAGGTGAGCCTCGCAGTTGCTTCTGACCTAACATGGTCTTGGCAAGTGAGGACTATGGTCCTCATCTTCCAAGGGAAGAAGAGAAACACCTTGGGGAGTGGGGGTGGATCCTTCTGCCATTTCAGCAGATTGTTGTCATCTGAGCCCCATTGCCAGGCAACCCAGACGTGCCACAGACAAACCTGGCAGGGAGCTTGGAACCCAGGTAAGAAAAAAAAAAAAGAAAAAAAAAGGCTTGTATTCAGAGCATCTTGGTGTTGGGATGGTTTTGGCCACTGAGTCCTTGAAGCAAGAGAGGGAGAGAAGCACTTGTGAGAGGCAGTGCGTACAGTCCTAACTGTTGGTCCTTGGAAAAAGACAAGACGGAAACATCTTTTCAAAAAGAACTATGTCAACAGCAACAGTGCTTGACATAGCATGAGTCCAGGCAAATCTTGTTCTGGAAACGTGTTTCCATTTCTTGTGTATGCCCACCCTTTCAGCTCATTGGCCCTGTGTCAGTTTGATTTTGATGTGCCTAGGCGTGATTTTTCACTTTTTGGTTGTTCTTTCCAACTCCAAAATTTCTATTCATTTCCTTTATATAATTTCTACCTTTTGAGTGACGTTTTCCATGTCATGAGAGATTGTTCTGTTGGTTTTATTTCGTTCTCTGGCCCTGGGATGACACTAGGGCAGGTGTATGGTGGCCCTGAACTCGAAAGCCCCATAAGGTGAGTTGTGTGAACCTAACCGGCGGTTTAGGAAGGAGAATTTACCAGCCTCTGGCCAGGGCCTCAAAACTGGATCAAGATAGTTTTCAAAACAATAATACACAAGGTCATATGGTGGTCTGATGGACTTGATCCTACAGGGTACATGCTAAGCAGCAGCCTGGCAGGCATTTGTCAAAAATGCTTATAGGCAAATGTCTTAGTTGCTGCTGCCTAAGATGTGATATAACAGTTGGAGTGACCAATAGACCAGACTAAAAGGCGGCTGGGAAAAAGGGGGATCAGAAAAGGGAGGCATCAATTATTATTAATTATCGGGTTTGAAAATCCATTGGGGTGTTCCAGTTACTACGGCTGCATAGTAAACTACCCCCCCAAAATAGTGACTAAAAATATTTATTTTGTTGCAGGTCGACAATTTGAGTAGGTCTCAGTGAACACAGCCTATCCATACTCCATCTGGCATCACAGAGGGCAAAGGCTAGAAGCTAAAATCAGCTGGAGGCTTGCTCTCTGACTTGTCCAGAGGTTGATGCCAGCTATTGGCTAAGACCTTAGCCAGGGCTACTGGCTGGAACGTGGAACCTCTCCCCATGGCTACTTGGGCTTCCTTACAACATGGTGGCTGGGCTCTCCAAGTGAGAGAGAGCCAGGTGGAAGCCATATCACTTTTTATGACCTAGCCTTGGAAATAACTCAGGTTTCCTTCTGCCATACTCTGTTCCTTAAGGAAGGAACAAAGTCCCCACCCAGTTCAAGGGGTGAGAAAATAGACTATCTCTTGATGAGGAGCGTCAACATGCCTGCTGGGGTGAGCATGTGGGACCAGAAATGTTGTTGTGCCAGATCTTGGAAACTAAATGTCATGACTTAACTCCACCTGAACACCCCCGCCACAGCCTGTGCATTGTTTTCCTTTGGATCAAAAGCAAAGAAGAAACAGAAGGGATGAGAAATTCAGCCATTTGCACCCTCTTCCCCATGCCCCACCCACCTACATACACGCACATGCACACACACAGATACCGGTCCCTTCTCTAGACTGTGTCTTGCCTAAGTCCTGCCTACTCACACACTGTGCCCTTGAGGCCCAGGCCATGCCCTCTGGTGACAACAAGCCTGACAGCTCTGCATCTGCAGCTCTGTCTCTTCTAACAGGATTAGTGCTACTTGAACAATGTTGTTTGAAAGCCCTTGGCAGGAGAAAGACTCAAGTTCTTCGAGGAAGGCACTTCAGTCGGAAGCCCAGTTCTCCCTGAAAACTCTAACCTGATTGGGTTCCTAAGAGTTGAGTTTTGATGAACCAGAGAATTGCCGATCCACAGGAGCAGCCCTGCAGCTAGTTCCCAGGCCAGGAGCTGGGCATCAGGAGTGCATGCGAACTCTGGGACAGCAGACCACACCCTCGACCTTTTGTCACGGGGTCCTGCACCCCACAGCCCCAGCGGAAGGAATCCAGGGTTTTCCCCAAGCTCTGACTCAGAAGCTCTGAGTAAAGTTAGAAAAGTCACCACCCTGGTCTGTTCTGTCTCCTCCCTTGTGAAATCAGGAACACACCATGTGAGGGACCCTTTGCCTTCCTTGGATGGGGCCCCGGCTGTGTTGTCCCAGGGGTCCCATGCCTGGGATGACAAGACCAGTGGCATGGGGAAGAGTCCCTGGCGCTGGGTTTACCATTGTAGCTCACCCAGAAAAGGGGGCTTTGTGCATAGTGACAAACACATGCTCCTACCCCCTTCCCACTGCCAAATTAGCACCACATAGCCAAGGGACTCCAGGGAACTAAAAACATGGCAGCATCTGCCTGGAAAACACAAAAATGAAATACACACCTGAAGGGAAGAGGAAGGTGCTGGCCAAGAAGTTGAAAAAAGAAGCATTTTTATTCTCATAAAAACTTTCACCCTTTGTTCAGTTCAAACCAACTTAGCTGTGATGGGCCCACTGGTGAAAGGGGCAGTCCTGAGGGACAGGGCTAGGAGCCCTCAGAGCCTTAATTTCCATCCGTATGATGCCCATGATCACTACACCTCTCTCACAGGGTCTTTGTGAGTATTCACTGGGGTGGCACCTTCCGGGGCCAATACTGAAGTATTCCTCCACTGAATGACAGTGGTTACCGTATGGCCACTACTGCAGTGTCTCAAGTCCCTTGGTTGTGTGGGTGTGTCTTTATAGCTTGGAAAGGCCCAGGGAAGGTAGTCGGGGTGAAACATCATCATTTGTGAGAAGGGCAAGAATGCTGCCAAGGATCAGGGGATCAAGCTCCAGGTATAAATGACAGACAACCTTGGAAGCTGAGGTTCCCTCTTATTCATATCTGGCTGCAAACGCGCACCAGTTCAACGGGGATCAGGCAGATGAGAAGCAGAGGACCAAGCTAGATGTGGGGAGGCCCTCCAGGGGTGTCTAGAGGAGCATCCTGGCCTGCTGGGTGACCATCGCTACGGACCACACCTCTGAATATGGCCTTATAAACTCCTGAATGGGTGGAGCGTTTTCACCTCTGACCAGCTCATCAAGCAGCAAATATTTGCCCTCCTGCACCTCCCCATGTTGATATTTAAAAATGCATTCGTTATTTTTTGGGACTACAAACATAATCCAAACTATTTTTTTTAATTCCAATTCTTACGGAGTACTCAAGGTCACCACCAACAACAATTTGGAATTTTTTAATTTCACACCGGTGAATGGAACCTGGGAGCCTTCTCTCTAGCTTCAGTTTTAGGTGAGCAATTGCTCTTTGCCATGTTTCCATAACGACACATGATCTTTGTAAAGCCTGAACCATGTCCGTGGTATTCAGCCACATCCCTGCAGAATAGTTGAGTTGCCTCTGGCTTTGGACTCTCTCAGACACTTCTGAAGTGAACGTTGATTTGGGCATTTTTAAGACTGTTTCTTAAAAATATAACCCCCTAAAAGTTGGAATGCTGATAATCGACATACAATGGAATATTAGCCTTAAAAAAGGAAGGATATTCTGCCACATGTAACAACATGGGTGACCCTTGAGGACATTGCTCTTTGTGAAATAAGTTAGTTGCAAAAAAGACAAATACCATATGCACCCATTTATAGAAGGCACCTAGAGTCAAAATCACAGAGCCAAATGGCCAGGAGCTGAGCCATTCCAATAGGTATGGAGTTTCCGTTTTGTAAAATAAAAACGCTCTGGAGATTGGTTGTACAACAACGTGAATGAGCTGACTACTGAGCTGCACGCACAAAAAAAGGTTAAGAGAGTAGGTTGTATGTTACGTGCATTTTACGACCATTAAAAGTAATAAGAATCCAAAAAAGTGGGAATGGCAAGTCCAAAGGTGAGTCCACGTTTTCATCTGAACATCTGAATGGATGCTGTGGCCCCACCCCCCAGAAGGGCTGTATTGGGTTGGGCCCCCTGCAGCGCGAGGGTGCCCCTCCACCAATCCAGGCGTTCGTCCATCTTGCCACCGTGACCTTGTCATGGCAAATGGGGGCTGAAAAGGGCGGAAACGGGTGCTCAACTTTCAATGGGACTCAAGGAGGTTCATCTGCTCAGACCCTCAAGAGTGGCCGCAAAGTAACTTTGGTTGCAGGTGTAGCTCTCGGTGGACATGGCCTCGGGGAGCTCCAGAGCTATCCTTGCTCTCTTCACCCGTCCCACTCCCTGACCTTCCAACGATGACTCCAAATATCACAGGCTGGCCTACATATTTCCCTGAAAAAGCTTTCCTGCAGAATCCCTAAAACTGGGGCTAAAAATAGTCCCAATCTCTAAAAGAAGGTTGGGTCCCTGGGAACAAAGCCCTTCGAAATGTCCCCACCTCCATAAAGGGCACACAAAAGCTGATCCAGCTTTGTCCCCAGGGCTCATCGTGGCTCGTGACCACCCCTCCCTGCCCTGGAAACAGAGCCCTGCCTGAAATCTTGTCACATTCTTGGTCTATCTTCAGAAGAGAGGCAGGGGGAGGGAGAATGAAAATGGTATTATAGCCAAACTGGAAGCTTGCATATTTATTTCCATATTATAAACTCCCAAGTAGGCTCAGAGATGGGGTTTTCCCCATCTGAATAGATGCTGAATAGATGCAAAAAACTGATTTTGTTTTCCGCTATTGACCACTTCTGAACCCTCCCTACCAACATCTAAGTCAAGACTGCATTGTTGGTACCGTCTCTTCATTGTGATTTTTCTATTTAAAAAATTATTTTCAATAACAGCTGACATACAATATTATATTAGCTTCAGGTGTACAACATCGTGATTAGACATTTATATAATGTACAAAGTGACCTTCCCCAATAAGTCTAGTATCCTTCTGACACCACTTGTAGTTATTACAATGTTATTGACTTTATTCCCTATCCTGTACTTGGCTTCCCAGGGACTGTTTTAAAACTGCCGATTTGTGCATTTTAATCCCATCCCATCCTTCCAACGCCCTCCCACCTGGTACCCATCAAAATAGTCTCTGTATTTCTAAATTTGTTTCTGTTTTGCTTGTGTACTGATTTTGTTTTTCCAACTTTAAATAATGCCTCTGTACCTGGCTGGTGGCTCAGTGGATAGGTGCCAGCCTGCGAACCCAAAGGTCACGGGTTCAATCCCCAGTCAGGGCACATAACCAGATTGCACGTCAGGTCTCCAGCCAGGTCTGTAGCTGGAGGCAGGTGAAAGGTAACCATACATGGATGTTTCTCTTCCTCTCTGCCTCTCTCCCTTCCCCTTTCTCTGGAAATAATAAAATCTTTTTTAGTTAAAAATAAATAAATGATGCCCCCAAATTCCCAGTATGAGAAGCTATATTTCACTTTCATGGTTCATTTCCAAGAGACTGCGATGAAAATACTCTCTCCCCAGGGCAACCCATCCCACTAACGGTCCTGTTAGGTGTCCAGGCCGCACTGCTGAGGAGGGTAAGATCATGTATGATAAGTAGAGAACCTGGAATCCTGACGAGGGTTAGCATTCTGCAGCGCCAGGAGACAGGTCTCTGTACAGCCCAGCGAAAGAACACCTGCCCCGCTGCTGACGGCTTCTCCCGCCCCCTTAGTGAGCAGGCAGACACATTTTCCTGGGCGGTAGGTAGGAGTGAGGATCAGCCTTCTGCTGTTGCGGGCAGGCCTGCTTCTCAGCTGGGGAAAAGAACACCAGTCTATGTGGTTCAACGGGGAGGCTTCTTAGGCACTCTGAGCCTCTGGGCCGCTAGGGGGCTCCCCCTGCCGCCCACTTGACCTTGCGCCCAAAAGTTGGAATCTCTGAAACCTAGTTAGATGGACAGGATCCAAAGCAGATCACACTTGCTTAAAGATACTTGTGGCAGAAGTGGGGAGCAGGTACCGACTGCCTTGATTTACCCATCCTCTGGATCATACACTTCAGAATGAACCCGGGGACACAGGGTTCTGGCAGTTACATGGCGTCGGTCAGGAACACATTCAAGGCATCCCAGACCCCAGGTCAGCCTGCCAGGGAAGGCCAGGGAGAGAGCGCGCCATGTTAGGAGTGGTGAGATGGGGAATCGTGGCTGGAGAATCTATGGATGCTGGAATCCTGTCCTGCAAGAACCCTGAAGGAGAGAGATGCGGGAGGAGAAATGGCCAAGTGGCATCAATGCTGTGTTGTTAGCTAAGTACTGTGCCCAAACCTGCAAAAGCAGTGCATACCCACAGCCCCTCCCGATCACAATACCCAGCCCCCCGCCCCCACACACACACCTCAAATACCCCTGCTCATGTGCTGAGTCCAAGGGCCGGCCAAGGCTGGCTGTTTGCGGAGGAGGGGGCACGGGCATATCATGAGCTTGTAGGTGAGGCTGGATTGTCCACATTCAAGCAACGGAAGTCTTTCATGGTGCAGGATAAAGCAAGGGGTGGGTGGGAAGACAAGGGATGGGGGAGAGGGCTCTGCTGTATTCACACCCCAACGCCCACAGGCGTGAAGGGCAGACCTGCCCTTATGTGACCGCAGACAGTGCTGGCTGCCACGTCCCAGGGGAACCAGCCCCAGGAGCTAAGTAGCGTTGGCCAGAGTAACCCTGCCCACTGGTGCCCAGCAAGTGAAGCCCGGCACAGCCAACTGGATGTCAGGGTCCATAGGGGAGGTGCCTTAGATGACAAACGGTTGACTCAGGGGTGGGTTCGGGGATCCCTCAGGGTGCTAGGGTACTACGTACCAGGGCACTAGGATCCCCGTCTGGCCAGGGAAACAGGGGAGGTGGCTGAAACCCTTTCCTTCCAAAGCCAGACCTCGGGCCAACCCCTCACTTGACACACGTGTAAGTTAGTGGCTATATTACTCTATATTTTGGGCCGTTGTAAGACACCACAGAAGCAACATGTCTCATGTACCTAAGACATAGCAGGCCCTTGTTTCTGTGATCTCTTCCTGAGCCACTTAACCACCCCCAAACTTAGTAACTTAAAGCAATAATGCTTTCTTTACTCATTCTCCTCTTCGTGGGGGCCAGAAATGTGGGTGCACCAGGCCTCAGATAGATAGGGTCACTGACATGGCTCATTAAGAAGGCACCTGGGCTGACACTTCCAAGAAAGCGCCACTCAAGCGAACAGTGCCCGGGTGGCCTCCCTGGTTAGCTGGGGTGTCTTCTGAGCATGGCGGAGGCTAGTCAGCTTCTCCCAGGGCAGCTGCGTTGTCCCCCAAGGATCAGACAATGTCACCCTCTGCTGCCACCTGCTGTTGGCCTCAGGGTGGGAATCCTCAGTAGAAAGAGTGCCAGCCGGCACCAGGAAACCCAGGTCCAGGTCCAGGTTCAGGTCCCCACCCTGACCCACACTGGCCCTACAACCCAGAGCAAACAGTGCCTCGACCTCAGTTTCCCCTCCAGCAATTTGGTGGGGCGCTGAGAGGCCATCGCCCAGCTGAGGGATGCTGTTCGCTCTCCTGTCAGCGTCCTTCCTCCCTTCAGTCTTGGGAAGACTGGACTCTTGTCCCCAGAATTTGAGGGGGTGAGGGTTCTTGTCACAATGTGTCTCTGTGACAGTGGGGGAGGGAGGGAACAGCTCCCAGAGGCATCGGGCCTTGTCCCTTTCCCCAGAGGGTCTCAAGGGACCCAAAGAGCAGACGGGCTCACAGTGGCTGCAGAGAAGTGGATAAATGTCTGAGACAGACCAAAATGGTTGGTTGCTCACTGTGGGCTTTAGAAGATGAACTTCTGCAGCTGGACACACAGGGGGACCCATGTGTAAACTGAAAGACGACTAAGCACTCTCAGAGCCACAGTACAGAAAAAACAAATGAACTTCTTGGCCAGCCCCGTATGTGCGAGGCAGGGATGCCTATGTGATCAGCACCCAGTAAAATGCCTGAGCTCCGAGTCTCTCGGAAGTTTTCTGATTGGCACCACTGACACGCATTGTCACGCTGGTTGCCTGGGCCTCCAGCATGCCCTGCATGGCCCCACCGGGACGGACCCTCGGAAGCCCGCACTTGGTGTCGTCCAGACCTCGCCCATGTGCCTTTTCCCTTTGTGGTACACTTTTGCTGCGCTAAACCAGAACCATGA
Organism: Noctilio leporinus; assembly: GCA_004026585.1. Lineage (NCBI taxonomy): Eukaryota > Metazoa > Chordata > Mammalia > Chiroptera > Noctilionidae > Noctilio > Noctilio leporinus. Next base: position 89,183 of record PVIW01003400.1, on the reverse strand, counting down.
GCAAAGCTCTGTGCTGAGGCACAGATACTGAACCTGACAGTGGCCTTGGGACCCTTGCCACACACCCCCATGGCGGACTTCCAACACCAGAGCGCCTGCTACAGGGCTGGGCCCCGGGATCAGGTCGTGGATGGGAAAGACCAATTCTGCTGCTAAATTCCATTCTACCCTCACAGTCTCCACAGCTGCATTCTATGGACCCTTATGAGTGGAGGACATGGATTCCTGGGGGCCAATCACTTGAGGTAGTTCTGTCACAGTGCTGGAGGACACTTCGCGTCCTTAGACCCAGCTGTCCTGCTCTCCCAGCACAAGCGAGCACTGAGAGCCCACGACCAAGACCCAAGAGTGTTCAAGTGTTCAAACCCACAATAACAGCTACAGGACCCCTCGACAGCAGGGCCAGAGGAAATCTTAGACGGCTCATTTCCCAAACAGGGAAACTGAGGCCTGGCTGGGTTACGTGGATGCTGCTGCTACCTCCCCATGGCATCCACCTTCCCATTCCATGCTCTTCCCTGTCTCCCTCTCTCCCCCACACCAGATCACCAGCCCCCCAAGGCTGCCGCCGCATTTAGACACAAGGAGCAGGGACAGATGTGACTCGCCCAGTGTTACATGGCTCATCATGGGTCAGTACAAGGATCCCCTGCCACGCAGGACAATGTTCTTGCAGGGGACAGTCCCAGTAGATGGCACTGATGAAACTGTACAGTCCACGCTCCACATGCTTAGGAACCTCCAGGTGGAAAGGGGCCACTGTGACCAGCTGCCGGACCTGGGCTGCGCTGCCCTCTGTCCCTGTCTTCACGCCAGGGCCCCGTGAGCTCGCTGTGGTCAGCATCACCCTGCCGACCGGAGGGACCCCGCCCCAAGACTGACCCCCGTTACTCTCCGGGCGGAGAAGGGAAATAAACAAACGAACAGCAGCAGGTAAGAGAAACGACTTAACTTTATAAAAATGCGATAATATAGCAAGATTTGATAGGTTCTTTTTTTTTTTCTTTTTTTTTTTTTGGTGGTTTTACTTTTTTTCTGGAAAGTGAAGTTCATAAAAAAAACCCATCCACCTGGAATAAAAATTAGAAACATAACTGATAAAAACTAGAAACATGAACAGTTCAAGGAAACGGAGCCATTTAGAAAGACGGTGAAGAGAAGAAAACCAGGAGCAGCATAAGCAGCAGCAGCAGCAGCGCGGGGACAAAGTCAGTTCTGCAGTGATGGCAACACAGGGAAGGGCCAAGGGGAATCTGACCTTTTGCTCCAGGCTGAGCTGAGGGGCTGGGGAAAGGGTGGGCAGTAACCAGCAGAGAGGTGGGCAGGCTCCGCTGACGGCACTGGCCCGGTGGCGAGGGGACAGAAAGCCGCAGCCTCCTGTCAACAGACCCACCCTGCCTCTCCGCAGGGCCTACCAGCCCCGGGCAGTGATTCGCAGCCAGGTCCCTACAGGTTGGCACTGAATGGTCCTTCTCTGTCCACTTGTCCCTAACCTGCATCGCTGCAGGTCCCCGTTCCACTGTGGTGAGCTCCGTGGGAGAAAACTCATCTGGATGTCCCCCTAGGCTAGGATGGCAAACTTGCCAGGGAGGACCGAGAAGACTAGACGTACAAAGCGACGCACAAAACATCTTTTGAAATGTCCGTACCACAGCCAAGACAGGCAGTTAGGACCACCTTAGCGAGGTAGGCTGGGCAGCCCCCAGCAACATTCCCCAGCCTATCCTTCTAGGGGGAAGGTCCTATGGCTGGCCCCCCAAAGGACACTTGGGGGGGGGGTTCTTGACTACATTGTGAGGTAGTCTAACTGTGACTTGCACAAGTAGCTGCGGAGAGGGGGGCAGGTTGGGGGAGTGGGGCGGAGAAGCTGCCCCTGAGAGAACAGACTAGTGTATATAATGAAACAAACTACGCTACAAGGAGGCTCAGAGATGACCACCATGTGGCTTGGGGTCAGGAGTGGCTGGTGGCAGGACCCACACAGCCCCAGGCACACAGCTCTAGGTGCAACCGTGTGAAAGGAGATGAGTGAATTGGAGGAGCGGTGCCCTGGCCCAGGGCAGCAGCACCTCTGAGGTGAGGGGTGTCCCTTCTACTGACGTGAAGGTTTCAGGCCAGAGAACTTGGGAGCTGGAAGGTGAGGAGTCTCAAGGTTCCCCACAGCGATGGCTCCTCCCATCTAATGCGTGTTAGGGGAATTCTGCTGGACTGGGGGTGGGCAAGCACTGGAGGTGCTCTGAGCAGGCAGTAAGACCCTAAAGCCACCATGGACAGAGAAGGAACAAGAACCAAAAGCAAAGAGGTTGCTACACTTCCCTACTTTTTAAACGCTAACTGACATCCTTTGCTATTCTACCCCAGCACCCAGGATTCTACATCAGGATGGAACGCTCCAAAGATTTCGGCGGCACCAGCGGCGTGGACCTTAGTATTTTCTTGGGTTTCCACATTTCCGCAAGCGCCTTCTGGGGCGGAGCTCACCGAAGTCCTCAACTTCATTTTCATAATCATCTTCCTGAATGATACCTATTTAAAAAGAAAAATCAAATTAAAAAGTCCGGCCCTGGCTGGTGGCACAGTGGTTAAGGTACCGGCCTGTGAACCCAAAGGTGGCTGGTTCAATTCCCCAGCCAGGGCACATAACCAGGTTGCAAGCCAGGTCTCCAGCCAGGTCCGTAGCTGGAGGCAGGTGAAAGGCATCCATACATGGATTAAAACAACAATAACAACAAAAAACGTGCAGAATGGTGTTATTTTCCCTCACTCTGAGGCATAACATCCTAGTAAATCTGAATGTCTCTGTAATTGTCATTTAAAAAAATTTTTTTTTGTAATTGTCATTTTAAATGAAAGGACGTAAGGCCTTCCTTCCACCAGGTGCCAAAGAAGGAGGATTTTTCTCCAAGTGCTGGTGCTGCTTCCCCAGGATAAGCCAAACCCAAAGTCAACACTCTTCTCTAGAAGTAAGTTCCCCTACAGGCTGGCTTCTCTGGCCTTCTTTCAGAGGCCCTTCAAAGGAAAGAAATCAAAACCCAAACTCAACCATAGACTTAAGCCAATAGATCTGTTCCCTTCCTTTTGAAACCATAACAAAAATCAGAGTCCCAAATTTCTTATTGGCATAGACATTTGTGCCACGCTCCCTCAAATTTTCCCCAGCTCAGGAGTCTGGATTTTCCAGAAGCACTAGGATTTAAAAGGCTCACAGGAGGTCAGGCTGGGGCGAGCGAAATACTCAAGAGTAAAGAGAAATGAAGTCGGGGAGGGAGGGGGCAGCAGTGGAAACGGTGGCAGAGAAGGGCTTTCCAGATCAAACTGAACTGCAAAGAGAGAAATCTAAGTCATTCTCGACCAGCCTTGAATGCTCTGTAGGAAGATGCATGCAAGTTGCCCCAGTGATTTTGTTTTGTTCACAAATTTGCTTTCTAGCCCCAAGGCCAGAACAGTACTGATCCATCCTAAGAATTCAATAAATCATCATCAGCTGACATGCAACCATATTTATCAAGAAGAGCTTGGCAGTCCTTTGTATATCTTTGGGGGGGCGGCTCCTGTTTTGAGCATGAGTAGTGGTGACTGAACCTCATGGACAACAGCTTTTGAGTGGCCAAAGAGGTTTCTTTGAAAAAGCAATGAACATGAGCCCAGAATACCCCTTTCCCATTCGGATGGAGAAACCCAGATGCCATGTGGTTATCATCTGACTCAGCAGGGCAACGCTCTGAGTCAGGGAGGGGCATCGTAAGACGCCCCACTTTAGAGCGGCCCGTAAGTCAGCAGAACTGAGAACCACGGGTCCCAGGCCACTGTCCCAGGACAAAGGGCTCCTTACCTTCCTCCTTTAAGTGGAGTTCTGTTTTCTTCAGCCACTCCCTTGCATCCTCAACTAACGGGATCAGAATGCTGACAAGGCGGGCCATCACCTCCTCCGCTATGGGAACCAAAGAACAAGGGTGCTGAGTGAAGGAGCCTCTGTCAGGTCTCAAATGCTCAGGACTAGGGCCAAAGCCTGCCCCCACCCGCCCAAGACCATGTCTCTGTGCTTCCTCTGATGAGAATGACTGGTCAGGACCCACAGCTGCCTTCTGCCACCAGGAGCGCAAATGACAAAGAAATGCTAGTCTGATGCCCTGACCGTGTTACATGGCAGGGACTGCGAACAGCAACCCTTTCAAGGAAGCTTTGTTCCAACTGTCACTAAACCTTCAACAGCCATGTCCGAATTATAGAATGATTCTAAAACAGGCAATTTCAATAAATTTATAGGTTACAAAGTTCCACTGAGTGTCGCTAGGAAGTAGCTAATAAGGAAGTTAGAGGAAATTGGATTCAAAGACCACTGTCAGAATTCTCATCATTAAAGGTTCACACTGGAGATGGATATAATGCAACAATAAAGGTGAATTAAAAAAAAAAAGGGGGGGGTTCACACTGGGTATGGCTCAAGGACCCTCCTAAAAATAAAAGGAGGAGACCGCCACACACCTCCAGATCTCAGTACAGGGTGGGTGCTCAAGAAGCAATCAATGAATGAATCAGAAGCTTAAAGAGTTTCCTCAAGACTTGAAACATTCTCCCTGGGCCGTTGCCATAGAACTAGTTAGCAAGCCCTTTTCTTGTTTATACTGCCGGGGGGAACCATCCTGGCCCCAGGTGATCAGGAAGTTTCACTAGGGGAAAGAGGGGGCCAAACCGTGGGGCTTTGCTCTAACTGGACAGCACACATCCTCATGTGTATTTCTACACATGTCAAGTTCCAGCCCTCCAGGTCCCACCTCAAACCCCACAGGACTAACACCACCTGGGTCTCCGCTGCCGAGGGCCCCTTACCGCCATCCCAGGCCTTCTGCCTGTATCGGTCCTCCACCGCATCCAAAACCTTCTTGATGTTCTCCTGGACCTTCCCCTGCAGCATGTGGCTGTGCTCCTTGGAGCCCCGGTGACTGTGAATCCAGACGCTCTGCTCGATGTACTGCACCACCAGCTTGCCTTCGGCAATGGCCGGCTCCACCTTCTCGTGGAAAAACTCGAAGTACTTCTGGTAGGCCATCTGCTGCCTCTGGTGGCTTTCCAGGAGGACATGATGCTCATAGGACTCGATATTCCTCTCCTGACCTACCTTGCTGTCCAGCTCAGCCCCGGAGAGGGCCAGAGCCTCGGAAGCCTCTCTCTCAAAGGCGTTACCAGAGCTGAAATAATTCTTAGGACTCCGGGTGAACTTCACTCCACACAGGTCACACTGGGTCCGGTCGATGTCGGCCTTTTTGAAGATCCCGGTCCCAAGCTCCCCGGTCTCCTCCCTGGAGCCCCCCGCCTGGGCACTCACCCGCCTCCTCCAGCTGATGCACAGGGACACCACCAGGCACGCTCTCCTCAGCTTCCGCTGGATGGAGGCCTTCCACCGCTTCTGAAACAGGATGGTGGCGAGCACGGGGAACTGGTCCTCGGACGCCAGCTCCTGCATCTCATCCTCGCCGAAGTCGTACTCAGGGTCGGCAAAGAATCCCACCGGGTCCGCCCCGAGCAGGCGGTTCAGCTTGACCTCCTCGTGATAGAGGCCGTGGACCCCTTTGGTGTGGCTGCTGTCCCACCGCCAGTGGCAGTCCATCAGGAACTCCTCGTCCCGCTCAAGGAGCAGCTCCTGCAGCGCCTCGGCCACGGACTTCACGTCGGTGGCCGCCAACACCCGCTTCACCACTTTCCGGAGCCTCTCGGGAACCTGGTCGGGGCACTCCATGCTCATCAGCTGCAGCCTCGAGTCGATCTTCTGGAAGTGGCTGTAGAGCAGCGGTATGCAGAACGACAGCAGGACCTCCTTGGCGTTCACCAGCATCACCAAGCACAGCACCAGGGTCCGCTCCGCCTCACCGGAGACCACGTAGTCTATATCCCCGAAGGCGTCGAGCAGGACGTTGAAGTTCTCATTCTCGGAGCCGCATAGCACCTTGACAAGGTAGGAGAGGTGGAATCGGAAATCCTGCACGGCGCTGGTCACATCCTTGGGCTTGTAGTCCTGAACGATGGTGAACATGTCTCGGGGCTCCTTGTCCTTCTTGAGGAACAGAAACTCCCAGAAGTGCAAGAGCGCAATGTAGCTCTTGGGGAGGCACAGGATGGCGTTCTTCCGGAGGCGGGTCAGGACCACGCCGCAGTGCATGAACTGGAACTCCAGCAGGGCCACCGTGTTCCCAATGTTGGGGATGAGCGGTTCTTTGCACCTCCGGACAAGGACGTTCATGAATCGGAAGAACAACCTCTTGAAGTTTTCCAGGTTCCTGTGCACGTAGAACTGGTCGATGCAGTTCTCCAGGAGCCGGATGAAGCACACGTGGGTCCTCTCGGTGTTCTCGGCGTCTTTGTTGGGCGCCAGCATGCCAAACTTCCCTTCTATGCCTTTCACCCTGCTGCTGCCCCTCACCTGGCTCCTGTCCTCTTTCTCAGACTCTAGGGCTTTGAGTTCCCTGTAGTAGTTGTCTTCCTCCTGGTGGAGCAGCTTCTCGAACTCCTCTGGGTAGCTGGAGGAGAGCAGGAAAGCCTGCATGGCGCGCAGCCACAGGTCCGTGGACTCCCGGCGGCTCCGCGCCCCTTCGTTCTGGAACAGAGAGTAGACGTACTCTTTCACGGCAAGCCTGTAGGATCGGAAGGCTTTGTAATGGGGTTTGAGGATTTCTTTGCAGGCCATGGGGTTTTCCGACAGCACCCGCTGGTGGAAATGCTTCGGGAACAGGACGTTCAGGAAGGATTTGCAAGGGCTGTACGCATCCGCGGACAAGATGTGATCAATTACTTCAAGTTCTTCAGCTAAGATTTTCGGGAACACTTTTTTGGCTTCCAGAAGCAACCCGTTGATGGCCACATGGTGTATCTGGGACTGAACCAAACCCTTGGCCTCGCAGCGCCGCAGGGGTCTGTGGTAGGCCTCACAGCTCTCATCGTTACATGGTAAGCCAACAATGTACCTCATGCAGATGCCCGGGTAGGTCTTCCCAAGCAGGCTCTGCGCAATCTGGCATAGCCTGCTCAAGAGGTGTTTGTTTATGGCTAATTTCACTTGGTCAGTCATTATCAGGAAATGGCCTTTTGTTTTCTTCTCTCGCGTATTCAGATCGAGGTCGAGAATTATTTTTAATATGGGTCCAGGGTCATTCTCAGCTATCTGGCAATATTTGGCATCCACTTGTGAAATTCCAAAAAACTCAAAGCAAGATTTGACCATAGCCTTCTCGGCATTGGTGGTCACTCTTTTGAGGGCCTTGACCAAATTGAGGAGGACCTCCAGGCCCCCTGTAGCCAGGGCCAGGACCTTCTCGGGGTCAGTCTCACAGTGGCTGGTGGCTTCGTAGAGGGCTTCCACAACACCAGCCGAGTGGTTGAGAGAGTCAAACCCGATGAGGGCATCCTTGAGCTTCTGAAAGTCTTTCAGGATTGACCCCAGCAGAAACTGGGCCTCAGCGATGCCGGATGGCTGATTGGTCTGATAACAGAGCTCGAGGGCTTCTCTCAGAATGGCCTTGGTAGGCTCCACATCCGAATCCCTGGCCACATTGAGGCGGGCAGCCTCCAGCAGACACGAAGCCTGGAAGTTCTTGTCAGCAGTGAGCCTGGCAGCCTCCAGGAGGTGGCCGTGCTGCTTCATTAGCAAGGCCGCCTCTTCCCTCCGACCCTCCCTCTTCAGCAGGTCTGCAGCTTCTGCTAGTCGATTCCGAGACTTCAGGAACACCAGCTGGTCATCTATGTCTATCTTGGAGAGGACAGCCATCATCTCCTTGATCTTATTTGCATTCAGGTACTTTGCTGCAGCTTCCAAGTAAAACTGGCTGGCTGAATAGGAGAGCTTGGGCATGGGAACGGTCTTGTCCCTTAGCATTGCTTCGTACCTGCAATGACAGATGACCCAAATGATAACCTGTTATCATTCCACCAACAGAACACTTCCTCCAAGTATAGCACAGAGCAACTTAAACACGATTCCCCCATGTAGACAGAAATTAAGAAATAGGACCTCAACTTGTGCCGCTTCTTTATCAATACTTCCTTTGACAAGGGTTCAATGAATTCTTTATTCTCTAAAGGCATGGAGCATGAGAATGTTTAATTCGTGAAATACAGCAAGAGCTGCAACCTAGGTTAAGTGAGAGGTAAGTTGGCAAGTCAGTTTCTAGGGCAAAAATTATGCATAGTCAACATCGTTCTTGAAAAATAAATCCCTTCAACTTTCCTAAAAGCATGATCACCCATTTGGGTACACGAGCGGTGCAGTTTAATATGTGTTTAGTGAGGAAGGAGGCAGATGGGGTTGCATGCACCAGTGATTACATTAGTCTTCCTCTGATTAGCCAGCCTGTGCTATCTTCCTTTGACAGTCTGTACGGGGCTGAATTAGTGCAAGATTAATGAAGCTCTGAAGGGTTCCCTTTTCCTCTGCTGATCAAAGTTGGTATACAACCCAGACTACCCATCTTCAAGGCAATGGAACAACCCAATAGAACATGCAGACTTTTGAACTCTCACAGGACAAAATACATTTCCTCATGACCAGAGAAGTGCCCAGAGACCTTATGATGCCTAGGTCATCCTACAAATTTAGATTTCCTAGTGCCACAGGCACCCCCATTTAGGAGTGTAAATGAAGATGAAGGAAGGGAATGCACTTCTCATGACAGCACTGGCTGATGGGGCAGGGAGTACTTTAGCAAGTTTAAGGAACTACCTAGGTATTTTCTTTTCAAATCCAAAATGTCATCAATGTATTTTGAGTCAGGCCACCAAGGAACTGAGCTCTATATTCAGTATGCATGATGTTCAAAGCACGCTCAGATAAACCTAGTGAGAGGTTCCAGTTACTCAGACAACTCTCAGATCTGAACTCAACACATCATTAAAAACTCAGTTGTCTACCTCAATAAAGCTGAAAAAAATATAAACAAGGTAATCAGAAACAAATTTAAAAATGTTCTGAGCCTTGGCTGGTGGCACAGTGGACAAGTGCCGGCCTGCGAACCCAAAGGTCGCAGGTTCGATTCCCCAGCCAGGTCACGTAACCAGGTTGCAAACCAGGTCTCCAGTCAGGTCTGTGGCTGGAGGCAGGTGAAACGCAACCATACATTGATATCTCCCTCTCTGCCTCTCTCTCTTCCCCTCTTTCTAAAAATAAATAAAATCTTTAAAATAAATAAAAATAATAAAAATCGTTAAAAAAAAACAAAAAAATAAAAATTTAAAATTTAAAATGTTCTGGGAGGAAATCAAAGCTCTTCTGCAAAAGTGAGAATAGAAGGTTACATATGCCATACAGTTGAAAGTACAAAACTATTGGTTTTGTCATATGAACTTATCAAGGTATCAGCCTGGGCCATTATTCACAACACTACTGTACAGCACCCTGATAATTGGGTACCTAATAAATCCCACAGCTAGCACTCTGTTATGAACTGATAGTATGTGTCCTTCAAAATTCCTATGTGGAAGCCTGAATCCCCAATGTGACTGTGTTTGCAGATGGGGCCTCCAAGGGAGGGATTAAGATTAAATGAGGTCACAAAAGTAGAGACCTGATCTGACAGGATTCATGTCCTTATAAGAGGGGACAACAGAAAGTGAGTGCATCCTGCCTCCTTCCCTCCTTCCATGTATAAGCACCAAAGAAAAGGCACATTAGGACTAGGTAAGAAGGCTGTCACCTGCAAGCCAGGAAGAGAGCTCTTACCAGTAACCCACTTGGCCTTGATCTTGGACTTCTAGCCCCCAAAACTATGAGAAAATAACTTTCTATTGTTTAAGCCACCCAATCTATGGCATTTTGATATGGCATTCTGAGCTAACTAATACACACTCCTCTTGCAGATCATATTCATAATGGCATCAAAGATCTGCACAAAGGAACATGCTCAGTTATCAATCATGGCACTAGACACCTGCTTTTCTGCTCCCAAAAATAAAACTCAATGTCTTCACCTAGGTGCTGCTTATACAAGTGTATTTAGGGTGACAGTTGTGTGCACTTTTTTGAATATAGGTTATACTTTAATAAAAGCAAACTTAAAGATTCCAATCTAAAGTTTGAACATCTTTTTATGGTCAATTACATTCATTTCATTGCATGTATAACTTGCTACAGAGCAAAAAAGATAGAGAACCAACTTTTTCGGGAACCTAGAAGGGACTCAAATCCTTGCTAAGCAAAAATGCAGAATAGTAGAGTCTAATTCTAGCTACCTTCTACCAGGGAGCACTCCAGGGAGCCTCAACCACACTGTTGCCTAGATTTCTTGTCAACCTTTAACTCCTCCCATCTCCACTTCCTTAAGGAACATCAACCAGGCTAAAGGCTCAAGGAGGCCTCCACTGGATCATGTACGCAACAGGTATGTGCCACAACTGCGGGTGTGTGCACAAAGCATGTACATATCATACACATGTAGGTGTGTGTACATGACTGAGCATCTGCCAGTCAATCACAATGAGGCAAGATCCTGATGGCCCACGAGTGCTCTTCCCTCTAGGTAGCCACGTATCAGCAAAGTTGTCAACTCAGCAGGTAAAGGGGAGAGGACAGACCTGTCACTCAGGACAAAATTGCTATGCATTTTATACGAAGCCTGTCCCCAAAGAATCGAGCCAATGTCAATATAATTTTAAAAGTTTGCATGGCCGATACTTTCGGGACAGACCTTGTACACACACTCATATCTTCTTCAGACTCTTCTCTTCATGATACTGTGTCAAAGCTCATAAAGAGAGCAGAGAACAGACAGTCCTGCTCTCAAGGAGCTCCTGACCCAGCACTGAGGCCACCACTCAAGGGGAAGAAGGGTGACATGGTCAAGCCGCTATGGAGGAGCAGGCTGCCCCAGAGAGCAGGGGGCGGGGAGGGAGAGAATAAAGCCACTTACTTTTCCACGGCAACAGCAGCTTCTTCGTACATCTCCTCTTGACAGTACATTTTGAGTGCCAGGTCGAATTCCTGAATCTGCTCAAAGCATCGGAAAGCATCTTGGTAGCACTGGCTTTGCTTATAGAAACGGGCAGCATCTTTTATCTGAAACGGAGTAAAATTTCCCCCTGAAGAGCCTTCTGAACATACCTTTCTATCTTAAAAATAAACCAACCCCTTCCGTAATAAGGAGGATGGTCGCGTGTCCTGCTATTTGTTAGAATCCAGTGAAAAACACGAAAACACAGGTAAGGTAAGGAAAACAAATTCTTCGCAGGGAGAAAAATAAAGTTCCATCCAACTTCATCCCATACACCACACACAAGTTTAAGATCCAGATGGGTGACAGCTCTAAAAGTGAAAAGCTACTAGAGGAAAATGTATGAGACTGTTGTGAGTTGAGAGGTAAAGAACCAGGTCTTCAACAAAGCAAACTTCAGGGGAGAAACTGATGGATTTGAGTATGTCAGGTCTGCTCTGCAAAGGACATGGGAGCCGTGGTTAACGGAGAGAAGACCAACGCTAACGTCTAGATCAGCCCTGTCCATGGATCCTTCTGTGGAGATGGAACTGGTCCACCTCTGTGCCGTCCAGTAAGGCAGCACCTGGCCACTCGTGAAGAGTGAGCACAGGAAATGTGGCTAGTGTGACCAAAGCACCGCTGTTTTATTTCATTTAAATGTTATTAATTCTGATCACCCCCTGTGGCTACTCTACTAGACGTGCACAGACAAGACTAACACACAAGACAAAACTACGTCAAGGATATAAACTGGCAGTTCAAGGTGAAGGAAGCTTAAATGAAGACGCACAGCCTTGGTAACAACCAGAGAAACTGCAGGTTAAAACCACAGTGAGGTGTGACAAGCCAGGTCTCCAGCCAGGTCCACAGCTGGAGGCAGGTGAAAGGCAACCACACATTGATATCTCTCTCCCTCTCTGCCTTTCTCCTTTCCCCTCTCTCTAAAAATAATAAAATCTTTAAAAACAAAAACCACAGTGAAACCACCCATCCATCAGGAAAAATCAGGAAATCTGTACCCACTGTGTACTCGGTTCTCCCAACATTTCCCAGAGGCGACCCCTTCCCACCACTTCCATCACCACTGTGGTGACCCAAGCTTCCGCCACCATGAGACCCCCTGATGGTTCTGCTTCTGCTCTTGCTGCCTATAGCTCTCTGGACAGAGCATCCAAATCATTAGTGTCATGCCAGTCCGCCAGTCCAAACCTTCCACTGGCTACACACGGAAAAATCTGATCTCCACCACGGACTCCGAGGCCCTACCTGATTTGTTCCTGCACCCCGCTGCCCTCCCCTGCTCATCTGACCATTTCTACCCACTCACTCTGCTTCCTTGCTGTTCTTCAAACTCGCCCACACACTCCGCCTCATGGCCTCTTGCTGACAGGGATCCTGGCCTGCTGTGCCCTCCAGCAGTTCTCAAAATCTCTGATCAAAGGCTGCCTGACTGCCTCCCCGCACCATCTAAAGCCGCAGCATCTAACCCCGGTGCTCTCACCCAGCCCTCCTCATCACGGACATCCTATACACCACTGGCTTATCCATCCCCCAGAGAGGGCAGTTCTGCACGGGCAGGGGCCCTGCTTTCCTGTCCCCTGCTGGCTGAGCATCCACCATGCCTGGCACACAGCAAGGCCCAAGGGTTTGTTGAACATTTAACTTCACAGCTCTACTTGCTGCACCCGAGGCCGGACGAGAAAACAAAATCAAAATGAAACTGAACAACGTACATACCCCGGGCTCCCTGCTACATCTTAGCTGGGTTTTAGTTAATGGGACAAAAGGTACAAGAAGGGCCAACATGTACACAAGACTCAGGTGAGACGTTCTTCTGTGTCCAGACTTCACAGACCGGAGTGCTCTTAGACCCATCCTACTACGTCAAGAAACCAGTGCCTCTAACCACCCTATCTCCTTTCCTCTCCTCGACACTGCTGCTTACTCAACAGAAAACTCCCTGAGTGGGAGCCAGGGCCCCCTGAGGTGCCAAGAGTGCACCCGCCTGGAGAGGAGAGGGAGTGGCTCCAAGAGGCAGCTCCAGGCCGGCTCTGCTCCAGGAGGAGGTCCTACCGCCATCCACAGCGGTTTCCAGGGAAACCAGCCTTGCTCTTGGGAGAAAGGAAGCAGGGGGGCGAGGGATCCCTGGGAGGAAACTTTACTCCCACGGCCCCTCATTTCTTCTTCACAGGGGTGGCATGCAGGTGGGGCTTGGGAAGGGGAGGGAATTGGGCCGCAGGAATTTCACCCAGGCTGCCAGGAGCTGGTCCATTCATTGGAGTCAGGCTGGTTGTCAGTTTGGGGTGAGGACCCCAAGAGGCCTGAAGCTGGCCGAGGGTCAAATCCCCTTTCAGGGAGGGGCCTGAGCAAAGAAAACGAAAGGGGGGGCAGGCTCTTCCCTGGGTGGGGCTTGGAGCCCCTGGAGTGTACTGGTCAGGCCTGTGGAAGTGGGAGGGAAGAGGTGCAAGGGCGGAACCTTCTACAGCCATGAGCACTTGAAATGTGGCTATGAAGGCTTCCTAAATGAGCTTTTAATTTTCCTACATTCTAATTAACCTAAATTTCAAACTAAATAGCCACACATGGCCAGCACCTGCCAGAAAGGTTGGTGCAGATCTAGAGCAATGACGGGGAACCCAGAAAAACCACCATGGTAAATGCCAAGCCATTCACCCAGGCAGCCACCAGACTGTGAACACAGAGAAACAGAAAGAATATTCTGAAGTCTGTCTTCCCTTTGAACATTTGACGTCCCTGTGGTTAATATCAGGCCTCAAACATTCCCACAGACCTGAACACACACACACACACACACACACACACACACACTACGCAAATCTCTGGAGCCACCTCAACTCTTGCCCAAGTGGAGAAAGGGCTCCTCCAGAGTCAACATGGCCAACTTCTCCCTCTTTGGAGAATGAGAGCCCCTTTCTGAAGCAAGAACAGACCCTCCCCCAGTCTGGGAGCCCAGTTCCCCCAGGAGCCGTCACGGGCCGGGCCGTACCTTCCCCAGCTTCTCGCACAGCTGCGCAGAAAGCTGGAACTCCTTGGCGTAGTTCAGACACTTCAGGGACAGCTTTGGCTCTTTGCATTCCAAGTAGGTCTTAGCCAGTTCCAAGTACTCCACCTGCTTTTCCCTGGGTGAGGGGACAGAACAGAGTTTCCATGGGATGCTGACCTTGTGCCCACATATCTACCTGCCGATCTGCTCCCAGCAAATCTGAAATGACCTGAGATTCTTACTTTGGGCTGAGTTTCTTGGATTTCATGTTCAGGGCATTGTTGTGGGCCAACGCCAGCTTCTCCTTCTCAAAGGCACCTCCTTTTTGGTAGCACTTGGCCGCAACCTGGAAAAGGCAAAAGTTTTGGTTCCCCACAAGGTAATGGAGGTGGCCGACAGAACCACACTGAGTCTCCGCCCATGCAATGTGGGGGTGAGGTGCTGGGAAGCCTCCAATGATGAAGCCCGATGGTGTTACCAGCTAACACTTCACACTCAAAGGTCCCTCCTGGAAGTGCCCAGAAGCCATGGACAGAGTACAGAACACGTATTTTCACAGGCCACCACAACACCCTCCGTCAATCTTCCAACCACCATGCAGGAGAAGTTCCATCCTTGTCTTGTATGGAGTAGCAAATTCAGGTGAGAGACACAGAGTGATCAGACCAAACGCCCCCAGTGGGTTCACCACAGGTTTCTCCCCGGTTGGTAACTACCAGGCTAACTGGTGGTGCTGCTGGAACAGCCTCAGTGCATGTACCAGGAGTGGCAACAGGGATAAAGACAGTGTCATGACATATCCCAGAAGATAACTGACCAGATCCTTGGGACATGCAGATCTGTGTGAACCAAACAGAAGAGGGGCAGAAAAGTGTCCCAGGGCAGTCAGCCTGTACCCTGATCCCTGCTGGCAGTAAGATGTTTTTCTCAAACAGGAGTGCTGACACCATGTCTCGGAGAACAGGCTACAGGGGCAAAAAGTCATGTGGAAATTGGGTCTTAGCATGGGGAAGAGAAGGGTTAAGTTATCAGCACTTGCTGATAAAAGGGACATGATGGCATCTCTTCTCTCAGGCTCTTTGCTGCAGCCTTCCCAGCCCATGGACCTCCTTTCATTCCCATGATCGGTGCCACACCCCTTCCCACCACAGGGCCTTTGCACATACTGTTCCTCTTATTGAAATGTTCTTTCATCCCTTCTCTCTCTGGTTAACTTCATTCACCCCACAAGTTAGAGCTCAATGCTCCCTTACACGAAGCAGCTTTCCCTACACAAGACAGGTGGCTCTGGGGAGAAGCAGGTCTCTCATTTACCTGCACCAGCTGGGACAGTGCACTCCTCTGCATGCCTGCCTTGCTCACCATTGTATCCTCACAACCAAAACCATGCTGACCCCTTGCTTAATGGGAATCTGTTGAATGAATGAATCTCAAGCAGCTTCCAGTTGTACAGCGGTTCTGAGACTTTCACTGACATCTATCCCAAAACTCAATAAACCACCTGTGTCCTGAAGTCCTTTAGCAGGGGCAAAACAAAGGTAGGTGAGAAGAAGGCTTTTTGTAACATTCTCATCTGGCCGGGCTCCCCTAAAAAGATTTTAGATGCACACATTCAAAGTCATTTTTAAAGGGATAATGAATTAGAAATCCATGGGCAACACATATGGGAAACACCAACAATGTTAACAAAAATTAAGGGCAAGACTATACAGTTTTCCAGTTTATATCCATACCTGCTGCCCATATTAACCTCCCTACCCCGTCTCCAAAAAAAAAAAATCTTGGTTTGATAACAATAGCCAAGTTCCAACATTGCTTTGCAGTTACAAGGATGGGCAGTGAATCAAGTTCTGTGGCTATGTCCACTCTTGTAGCTAAATAATCATATTTATGGGAATTCTTCCAGACACACCAACAAAGCAAATTCTCTTTTCTTAACGCTTAGGGTTGATTCACACCTAACCTGTGTCTGTCTACGCCCCCTTGCTGAATCATTCTACACCTTCTCCCATTGCAAGGGGCACCTTCCCCCTCCATTCTGATCTGAGCTGTGACTTGCCTGGCCAGCAAAACACAGTGGAAGCAACACTGGACCAGGCCAGTGTCTGATGGCAGAATCTGTGCCTCATGAAAGGCCATACTGCCAGGTGGGATTACTCTCCCAGGTCCCCTTACAGCCAGGCATGGGCATATGACCATTAGTAGTGATCAATGAGATGCAAGGGGAAGTCCACTGGGGACTTCGTAACAGAAAAAAAAAGAGAGAGAGAGACCCATGAGGAGAAAGCGCCTGCCCTTCCTTCCTGCCTGGGATGCCACTGAGGAATATGAGATGGCTGGCACTGCCACAGCCATCATGTGACCATGAGGGGGACATCTCTGACGAGCTGCAGCGAACCCAGGGAAGAAGAGGCAGGATGAGACTGGGCCTGTGTGGACTTGGATGAGCTGGACCTGACCGTGACCTCCAGGTGAAGATATCACACTTCCCAGGGCAGACACGCCCGAGGCCATGAGATATTCGGAGACACTACTGTGGGGAAAGGGATGGGGCTCCCACGATTTTGGGAGGTCTACCAGCCAAAGACCTGGCCCCTGGCTCCCGGCCAGACCCTCACCTTCCAGCACTGGTGTTTTGCGTAGTATTCCCCTTGCTCGATCCACTCCTCGGGGGTGGAAGTCTTCACAAACATGCTGTCGTCAAAGTCTAAAATGGAAAAGGAGAGTCCGTTTGCTTCTCTCTCTGGACGTTTGTTCACGTAAACCTGCTGTGATGGGATGACTTTGTCCCTGTCCCCCACCCTCTGATAATGTAATGTTGAAGCTCTCACCCCTGGTACCTTAGAATGTGGCTATACTTGGACATAGGGCCTAAATGAGGCTGTTCTGGTGGACCCTGATCCATCTGACTGGTGTCCATATATGAAAAGGAGATTAACATACAGAGAGAGACACGCTTACACAGAGGACAGGCCATCTAGAGGCCAAGGACAGACCTCAGAAGAAGCCAAACCTGCTGAAGGCTTGATCTTGGATTTGTAGCCTTTAGAACTACATGAAACGACATTTCTATTGTGGAAGCACCTCCCTCACCTCTTGTGTGTGATGTTTTGTTATGGCAGCCCCCGCAAACCAATACGCCTGTGTTGTCTTTCGGGCATTCATTTAAAGATATACAGGTCTGTCCTGAAAGTATCGACCACGCAAAGCAAACGGTTTTAATTGTATTGACGTTGGCTCAATACTTTTGGGATAGACCTCGTATGTTGTGGCTTTTGGAAGGAGGGTGTAGGGGTGAGAAAAGATGCTGTTTGATTTTTTTAAAGATTTTATTATTTTTAGAGAGAAGGGAAGGGATAAAGGCAGAGAAGGGGGGAGACATCAATGTATGGTCACCTTTCACCTGCCTCCAGCTACGGACCTGGCTGGAGACCTGGCTTGCAACCTGGTTATGTGCCCTGGCTGGGAATCAAACCTGCGACCTTTGGGTTCGCAGGCCGGCGCCTTATCCACCATGCCACCAGCCAGGGCCTGCTGTTTGATATTTTTAACTTGGCTCTACCTTCCTTTTTTATGGCTATAAATTAGATGATAGGTAGCATTTCTAATTCCTCCTTGAAAAATCCAAAACCAGTAGCTTTGAGCAAAGTCACTTGTCAGGGTCTTGGCAAGGGACAAGGAGACGGGATTTCCCAGTGTTTCCGAATGTCCGAACGTTGTCCTCATCATAGGGAGCGTCCCGACACTTGTGTTGCTGGGCGCAGGCTACCGTGGCCACCTGCTGTCAGACCCGCCCTGCTATCCTCACGGGTCCACGGGCGGCTCACCAGCTTCCCCTTCCCTGGTCCCCTGAGCCTCGCCAGCAGGGGTGATACTCTGCAGGTCTCAGCCACAGCATCCGTCATCAAGTTCATGAATGATAGCAACTGGCAGAACAAGGCTGACAGCCAAATCCGAGCGGAAGGGGTCAGAGACCACTGGGGACAATGGATATCAACGGGGGGAGCAAGGAAGACAGGCCAGCTTTGTTTAGAAGGTGCAAAAACGCACGTTAGGCTTGCAGCCTGACCCCTCCCTGCGGGCCCTCTGCCATGCCCTGCAGCACTGCGTGCAGAGATGCCTGCACAGCACCTGCTCCAACTCTGTGTGCACTCGGGGTGCCCTGGTGGCATTTTATCTGCACCACCAAGCTCTGCAGTTTCCCTGAGGAGAGCCAGCGAACTCTGCCGGCACCGGGTGGAGGAAACCCAAACGGCACAGTTACTGTGCTCATCCCAAGCTCCCTTGCTCAGCGGGAACTGTGTTCTCCAATACGTTACAATATCGTTCAGACTGTGCTTTTCTTGTATTCTCGATGCAACCAGAACAAGATAAATGATCCTCTTTTTTTTTCATTTAAAAATTGTTTAAATGCCCATGTTGATGATCTCTTGTAACGGGTGCCCAAACAGATGCTGAGACTCAAAGCGTGCAGGAAAGACCAGGAGTGGCCACAGTAGGTCAGCTCACTCGTCCTCATTTTAGTTGAGGAGCTGAAGGGCCGGGGAGAGAGCGTGAGGCCTGAACAAGGTCATATGGCTATACAGGAGGAGAATCTTAGTAAGCAGCTAGGTTAACCCCGAGTCTTCAACTTTTCCTGCTGCACCACCGCAGACAGGGAGCAGGAACAGAACATCTAACCCTGGTTCCCAACTGAGCCCTTGGCTGTAACCAGAAAAGGCCTCCATAAAAAGGGCTGAGACCCCTCTGGACGCCAGCAAACAAACACTACGGCTTCTGAGCCCTGCGCTTTCTCCGGCCCTTAGAGAAATTAAACTAAGACCTAGAGGAGCCGACCCAACCGCTAACCCACAGGAAAGATGATAATTTTCCCCTTCATGAAGGGCTGATTATTTCTACTCCACTTGTCCTATTATGAGACCTTTGCTCCATTTTTTTAAATTAACTCATCTTTGTAAATTATGAAAATGATTTTTTTTAAATCACTGCTAACAGCACAAAGGGTACAAAGCTGAAAACTAAGAGGCACCCACATCCTCTCACCCACCAGCCCACCCAGCGCTAGAGGGGCCACATGAACAGTTTTACGTTGGTGGGGGGGGCATGTAGGTCGTTTTTAATTTCTTTTAGTTACAAACAGGGCTGTGATGAGCACACGTGTTCCTATATATAAAGATCCCTAGGTTTCTAGAGTGGAATTACTGGGTCAAAAGGTATGCTCATTATTTCAAGAGCTATTCCCAATCGGTTACCCAACAGCCCAGAGTGATGTGTATTATCCCAGGTGAACACATCTCCTCTAACCCTTGACCATGACACTGACTATTAAAGAACAAATAAAAGATCTTCTCCAACGGAGTTACCCTCCCCAATCCCATCACGACCACACTGTCCAGCGCAACGTACCAATAAACATGACTTCATTTCTCAGAAGAACAGAAAGAGGTCTCAAACACTATACCCTTTAGACTTGACCATAAGAGCCGCTGAGAGTAACATGCTTTCCTCTCCCACAGCCAGAAGGTTTTAATGAGATCTTACCTTTATTTTCATCGGTCTTCACAACCTGGACAAAGTCTCTTCGAATGAAGTATCTGAAAGCAGGGGCCCGCTTCTCCAGATTTTCATCGAAGATCCAGAGGTTGGCGCGCGCCCGGGTGACGGCCGTGTACAGCTGCTTCAGCTCTCCGTTGAGGAGCTGAAGGCGAGACGGAGGACAAAGACAATGAGCCTCAGGTCTGGAGCTACACGGGGACGCGCTTCGGTGGCCTTACTCTGATTTGCGGAAAGTAAACTACCGATGGGTCTAGCACAGGCCGCGGAGATGTGGGGAGCTGGTAGCCCCAGCACAGGGAGCAGAGCTCTGGTAGGAAGTGCACCATCGGTGCGGGACCACCCTTGAATGCGTGGTAATTTTCTCTCAGATGAATCACAGATTCAGTGGACGTTACAAAGATGGCACAGGAGGTCCCATGTACCTTCCACTCCATGCACCCCAATGCTTATACGTCACACAGTTACGGTAACATGTTTTTAAACATGAAACCAGTCCTATGCTTCCGCCATGGCTCTACTCACGATCTACCCTGTGACCAAGCACTGCGGCGCTAAGACGGTTAGACCCTGGTCACAGGGATGGCCCACTCAATTAAGCAATGCACATTTTGAGGAAAGAACAGATTTGCGGCTACCTAGAAGTTTGCAAAGCATGGCGGTGATTTAACTTCCATTTCCGCAGGGCCGTTCAGGCACTTACAGAAATAACCTGATAATGGTTATTCCGGTAGTTAGACGAGACATAAAACCAGGAGAGCGCTTTCCTCCTAAAGGTTTTGGTTTTGCTGGTTCAATTTTTCTGTGATCTCTCCCTCACTTCCTTGAGCTCCCCCATCAACCCCTCTCAGTCAAGAACTCTGTGGAACTTTCCAGCCCTGGCCTCCTCCTCAGTGACGTAACTGGGCGGGTGGTGGGCAAAGGAAGCCGGCTCCCTTCATAGCCAAGGCGGCTGCGCCAGGGTCTCCACTAATGACAGTTCTGGGCTTCATTTCTGAGTTCCCCATTAGCAACATCAAAATTTCTGAGCAATGCCCCACCCTGAGTTGAAGAAAAGGTACAACTTTTCAACAGTTCTATCTTTCATCCCACCTTCTCGTCCCAGCCCTGTTCACTGGCTCCCCATCAAACAGTTTGTGTGGACAAATAGCAGACAATCACCTTGTACATTTCTGGATTCGTGAGAGACCGACTCTGACTGGAGCTGAATTTCTCCAGCGATATGTCAATCAGTGGCCCGTGTTCCTCTCTGGAGTCAGGTGATGAAGGTGTAAAGGAGGAAATGATCTTCCATTCCTTGTAAGCCTGAACAGCAATGACAAATTAAAGACCAACAGAATATGCTTTTGAATTCGACACACAACCTCCCCAGGCCTTCTGGAGGACTGAGCCCCACTTTTCCTAGCCTGGGGACCAGGCCTTCAGCCCCAGCTGTGAGGAGGGGGCCATACTCTGGCCTCAGGATGGTGGGACAGGACTCAGGATGCACAGAAAAAATCCCCTAAAGACTCGGTCAAGGCAGCTGAGAAGCCAGTACATGTGCCCACTTTCAGACGGATACTAAGGGCCCAAGAAGTTCTTATGAAAAGAATTTCGACAAGCAGTGTGGGGAAAGGAACCCAGTGTCCTCATCTCATTTCACTACATGCTTAAGAGATACCACTCGTGGTCAGCGCCTAAAATCCATGAGGCGGAATTTTCTAAGTAAATTATTCAACCAAGGATGGAAGAATACCTCTGAGCTGTGGGGTGCACCATGCAAGGAAGACTCTGAGGTCAGACAGAACAAACCCACACCTCATTCTTTCACTTACTATGTGACTTTGGACAAATCCTGTGTCTCTTTGGGGTCTCAGTTTTCTGCTCTATAAAATGAGGATGCTAGAACTGCCCAAGTTTGTTGGGAAGATAAAAGGGAACCACCAATATCAATGGTTTAATATGATGCCTGATAAATAGACAGTTTAACTATTTTTTCCTTTATCAAAACCCAACCCACAAAACCACACTGTGGAAAAAAAATTTTTTTTTTCTCTAAAGGGTCAGATAAGAAATCTTTTTGGCTTTGTGGGCCCTACGGTTTCCCCTGCAACTGCTCATTTCTGTCACTGTGGTGAGAAGCGGCCATGGTCAGTACGTGGATGACGGTACTCTTTGTGCCAATAAAGTGTATTTTTCAAAACTAAAATGGAATTGAATATAATTCTCCTGCGCCATGGAATATGACTTTTCTTTTCATCTTTTTAAACTATTTTAAAATGTATAAACCACTTTTAGCCCACAGGCCATACAAAAATAGTTGGTGGCCTGGATTTGGGCTACGGGGCCATGGTTGCCAGACCTGGTGAAGCTCAAGTGCCCAGACCATATGCAGTACTTAAAGTCCAGAATTCCTATAAAATTTTAGATTTCAAAAACAAAGAAAATTTAGATTTCATACTTTAGTATGTCTTCCAACTTTCCTAGATTTTATTTTTCCTAAAAAAGGCACTACTGGCCACCTAGGTAACTTTTCAAGGAGGATGAAACAACAGAGCAGATACCATCCATTACCTCCTTTAAGTTACTCCAAAACTTAACTTATGTCATTGTTAAGCTAAAGGCTCTAACCACTATTAAATAAGAGGGAATTAATCACCAGGTTCTGACAAGGAGATGTGTGTCCCGTAATCACGTAATCACATAGCTGGAAGTGAAAAGCTATTTCCATAGCTGAAGTGTTTCCCAAGGAAAGCAGGCAAAGGACAAAAGTGCTTGATGCCTGAGAAGACCTCCTAGCACAAAGCACAAGGAACAGACTGGATGGCCGTGGAAGGGCTGTATTTTAGAACTGTTGAATGAGAAGAAAAGCTGCTCATGTGGCACATGACTGTTTCCATGAATAAAACATGGTGGACTTTCGAGACAAAGCCATTTAGGAGAAGGTGTATTTGTGTACAAAGACACAAGGATACAGGGCTGCAGCACTTCTAACAATAAAGCAAGAAGCACTTAAATCTACCAGCTTCTTCTGCTGGGATTAATCATCATGAAGGAACAAGGCTTGGTTTCTACCACTGCAGGACTGCTCTCTAGATTAGTTTAGCAACTCCCACAAGCTGTGAATTTCAAAGCCCTTACTGTCCTGCTTGCACATGAGTGTGAAGGAAAGGACTCCCCACCCCAAAGCCCTGGCTGGTAGCACAGTGGATAAGGTGCCAGCCTGCGAACCCAAAGGTCGCTGGTTCAATTCCCAGTCAAAGCACATAACCAGGTTGCAAGCCAGGTCTCTAGCCAGCTCCGTAGCTGGAGACAGGTGAAAGGCAACCATACGTAGGTGTCTCTCTCCCTCTCTGCCTCTTTCCCTTCCGCTCTCTCTGAGAATAATAAATACAATCTTAAAAAAAAAAAAAGAAAGAAAAAGGACTCCGCACTGGGGCAGACTGGAAATGGCAGGCATCCTTCCAAGTCCCCATAGGAGGGGAGTTTAGGGGTGACTGGGAGAATGGCTGCCCCTTTCCAAAATGAGGCAAAATTCTATAAGAGAAAGGCTTGGTGTATCATTCCCTGGTTCCTTCTCCATCTCAGAAGCTGGCCCTGGTGACCTGTGGTTGAACAGGTAACAGTAAACCCTCCAGAGAGAACAGTCACAAACCAGGGCAATAAGAACTCCTGCACGCACACACGCACACTCACACACACACCCCTGAGGGACAGGTGCTGCAAAGAGAGTGCCTGGCAGAAACATACACGGGGGCAGGAAGAAGAGGCCAAGGAAGGAGAGGAGCTCTCCACAGTTCCCCCATCTCAAAAAGCAATCACTAGTCAACAGCCTTCTGCCAGTCACCCCGAAAGAAGCCCCACATGAGCAGCCAGCCCACAGGTGACCAGGGACTTATGTGATCCCTGTCTTTCCTCTGCTTGGATGAAAGCATTTCCTCTCGTTTGCTGATTGACACTTTTGAGTCTTGAGGTTACACATGATAGACTGAGGGTGTGCTTTGCACTGGAAGTGCGTAATTGCATGGCCTGGTACCTGGGAAAGTACCACAGCACAGGTCTTTCTCTAAGTCTTATTGTATACATAGGAGGAAGAGGATGTTACCAAAAGATTCCATTTGTGATGGTTTTAATTTCATGCAACTCACTGAGCCGTTGGTGGGAGCATATAGTCAAGGTATCCAGGCCCTTGCCATTTCCAGGATCAAGGTGAGACAATCACTGGATTTTTTGTTCACAGAGGCGACCACAAATCCATAAGTCCAGAGCTCCTTGAGCTTCTTACCCGCACAAGCATACAAATGGCACTTAACAAAGGACAGGAACAATGAAGTCTTACCCCTTTCTCTTTAGGAGAGCCTCGGTCCAACCATGACCAATGGATATATTATGAGAGAAAAAAGTTAGTCCTCAGAGATTAAAAGTGGTTCCAGGGTTAATGAGAGTGCATCTGGTTTCATTAGCCAAAGGCAATAGAAAAGGAATGCACTTAAGGTATGGCAATGATATACTCATGGTGGGAGGTCCCGGAAGCTGATTTGCATGCAGGGCTTTAAAAGGAAGCAAGTACAGTGGGACTGAGAACTCAAAGCATCTGACTTCATTTCTAGGCTCCACCACTTCATCCCTACAGGCAATTTACTTAGTGCCCATGAGCCTCAACCTTATCTATAGAATGAGGGTAATAAAAATACAGACAACCTCAGAGGGCTGGTGAAGGATGAAGTGAGACAATGCATTCAAAAGGTACTTGATAAACTGTAAAGCACCCATAGCAATCATAGTCATAGGTGTTATCAAGTCGAACGTGACATTTTTTTCAAAGATCACCAAAAAATAAGGACTCAAGGGTCAATTCTGGGGTCAATTTTAAGGTGTCAAAGCTAATGGTGCTCCCGACTTGACTATAAAAATCAGCCTGTTCAAGCATGCACCATGGGCAGTGGGAAGTCTGCAACAGGGACCAGGTCACAGCCAGCAGCCAGCCTGAGTCCCCACCAAAAGACAGCGGTGGGGAGAAATCGGTGGTTAGGAAACCGAGGACAATGGTCTGGAGTTAGTGGCTCTACCCATAATACGCTGTGTCCGGGGAGAAGGACCATCAGGTCAAAGCAATGAGCTGACACAAGGTCACTGGGAGGTCAATCTGGGGACACTTTTGCTGCCATTGTCTGCATGGGTGGCAAGCAGTGGTGGTAAAGCCATGCCAGAAGGGAGCTCCCGGGCCGGGAGGCTGTTCTCGTCCCCCGCATTACCTGATCCAGTGGGCACGAGCCAAGCCTCATCTGTCTTCCCGGAGTTGTTCTCTTTCTATGGACTGACCTTGCCCAGTTCTGTCCTCATTGGGTGGACACTGCTAACCTTGCCTTCATTTGTAAGGCTCTCCTTAGAGCTCACTCCAACTTGAGCATCCTTGGGAGTCAAGGATAACAGTAGCTAGTGAAAACCAGAAGCTGGCACTTGGGTACCAGGCATTTAGAAGAAGGTGAACACAAGAGAACAGGGAAGGGCAGGGCACGGGGAGAACCAGCCCATGACACACCACGCGACAACCCACAGCCACCGTGAAAACCCGCACCAAACACTCAAGCCCCACACCAGACGGCTGATGCCCCAGCACAGAACAGGCACCTGTGATGAGCTCTCTCCTACTCAGCTCCACATTCTCTTTCCCGAAGGGGAAGGGCAGCTCGTACGTATACATGCGTTGTGGAAAAGAAGTCAGTACGACATACCTCAGAATCGGTAAAAAAGTTGTAAAGGAGGACATCATCAAATTCCAAGCCTTTTGCTTCGTAAACTGTTAGCACAAGCGCTAACCCCAGCTCTTCCGGAATTTTCTCCTTCGCCATCTCATTGGCTACCAGGATTACCTAGAACACGAAAAGGGTGGTGGACACCCGATACAATATACAGATGATGTATTACAGACGTGTACACCAGAAACATATAGAATTACATGAACTAATCTCACCCCAATACATTCAGTAAAGTTGGTTGCTAAAAAGAAAGGACATAGGAGAGAAGAACACATCAAATGATATGAAGGGAAATGAAGTCAAGCTCAGTGCATTGCCTCAGTGGGCAGGCAGTGTTATTAAGAAGTGGCCAACATAGACTGACTTGGTCAGCCAGGCTAGAGGAAATATTAATAACCATTAGTCACTTCCCCACCTCAGAAATTTACCCATTACAGCAGAAGGGTGATTGAAGTCTGTCTACCTTGTAGAATAAGATAGCCTCTTCAACATTTTTTCAGTCACAAACTACCTTTTAGTTTGAAACACAGAATCCGAAGAAGCTCACCTGGTGGGCCCCAAATTCAATGGGCTGGGTTTTCCTCTTGTTTCCTCGTAGCAGAATTGCCAAGTCGCTGACACTACAAGACTCCAGCACAGTTGGTTTGGGACCATCAAAGAGGCCAGAATCCCTGGGAAGACGATCGAAAGATTCTGGGAAGTAGAACTGAAGTAAATCCACCACTCCCGATGCCAGATTGAGGATTCCTGAGATAAAACAGAAAACATATGTCAGATCCCGAACATGACAATTTGGTGTGGGTTTTTTTGGTTCTTGTTTGGGGTTTTTCCCCCCTGAGAAGCAGTATTGGCTCTGATAGTATGTATAATTGCAACCCAATTTCCAGTTTTCAGTAGATGGTCACTTTGGCCCTGAGCCGTAGTTTCGGGTACAGTAGATGAAGGCAGTGAAGGGTTGCTATGCTCAGAAGGTTCTGTGGGACCTAATTCCTAACCTATATTTGTATCAGAGGAAATGACCTCATACAGGAGTCAAGGCAGAGATGTAACCTGAACAAGCTGTTAAAATGCTCCTACAGGGAGCACAGGGGGTAAGGAAACAAGACTTATTCTGTCCCCTTCCATTGGTGCTTAGCACACTAGAGACAACGTTGTCATGGCAACAGCAGGTGCAGAAAGGTGTAGTCCCATGATAGTTTCTAGACATGCAAAATAATACTGTGTATTAGACATGAGCATGTATAGGAAACAGGAGGTGAATTTGGGAGCCTTCTATAAACCATAAAGCAGTAACTCGGGGCCTTGGTATCATGTTGCTTAAACCCTTTGGGCCTCACTTTCCTTCTTTGTTAACATGGGAATGATGCCTGTTAAATGGGCTGAGGACGAAGCCCAGGTATGAGATAAAAACTGCCTGGCATCATGGGGTGCAACTGAGGTACAAGTTCAAGGTGCCTAAGGCTGTGTTCTCCACCACCCAGCCACTCCTGTTTTCTATCCTTAATAGAAAAGCTACTTATGCTTATGCTTTAAGCATAAGCAACCTGTAATTCGTATATTACTTTACATTACAAAAGCAGGTGCTTCTCTACACGTTCTCCAGCAGTTGAAACATTCCCGAGATGTTTTCAGGCCACAGCAAACTCCCTAAGATGTAATAACTTAACAGTCCATGTCCCCTGAACCACAGCTTAATTACTTAACAACCCAAAAATGGAGTCGGGGGCAGAAATCCTAAGGCCTCTTGCTTGTGAGTGTATTTACTTACTAACAAACGCCAGAAGACAATCCTACTGCAGCTACAGAAGCGGAACAAAAGGGAGGCCACAGCTTCAAGGGCAGCCCGAGGTCAGTTCCCCAGCCCCTCCCCTGCAGGCACGCCCAAGCCCAGGACGTACCGGAGTGGGATCTGTAGTTCTGGTACAGCTGGTGGATCTTCTTGGGCTTCCTGACGGCGCACTGCTTGTCGGAGGTGGTTTTGCTGGCGTAGTGGAACAGGGAGCGCAGATCGCTGAAGCGGAAGGCCACGCCCTTCATGATACTCTGGGCCGTGTCTCCGGTGAGGAACATGGCGTTGGGGTCATTGATGCACTTCATCAGCAGCACGAGCTCGGCCTGGGTGAAGTCCTGAATTTCATCCCCGTAGAGCTCGTGGATGGACCAGGGAAGCACCCTGACCTTCGACAGCCTCCGGGACAGGCTGAACAGGACATCCTCTTCATCAAAATAACCCTTCTGAGATCTGATCTGCTGATACAGGCAGAAGAGGCTGTAGATTTCGCTCCGGTCTTCCTTGAAATTGGGGGACCGCTTCCTCCCTAATTTCTTATACTCTTCTTCTGTCAGTATCCCCTGGGGGCTTCTGAGGGCCTCGTAAGATCCCTTCAGGAAAGATTTTATTTCTTTCCAAATCAGCGCAGGGTTGTAGGAGGTTTTCCCTTTGTTCATCTTGGGCCATATTTCGTTGGTGAACACCTCGAATGTCACGTAGACGCGCGGGTCGACATCGCACGAGCGCGTTTCCACCACTTTGTCCTCCTCACCGTAGTCCCCGTCCATCTCGGCCTCTTCTTCATCTTCCTGCGAACTGGGGATGATCAACTCTTCCTGGATGGACCACCCGACAATGGTTCTTTTCAAGCTGCCGTCTTCATTTCTCAGGAAAAATGGTCTGGGCAGAGAAGCATCCAGCAGGAGGAGCAGCTGCTTGGAGGTGACAAACAGAGGGAAGTTCTCATCCTTCAGGTCCTGGAGCCTGTGCACGTTGGGTTCCAGCGGTTTGTAGTGACTGGTGGCCTGGGTGGACTTGGAAAGCTCAATGAAGTTCCTCTGCACCTTCTGGCACAGGACGTGGTTCTTGGTCACAAAGATCTGATGCAAATGCTCCAGCTGCTGGGAACAATCCTCGCCACAGGCTTCTGCTACTAGGCAGGGATCCTCAGGCTCCCCACAGGCTGCCTCAGCACAGGCTGCCCCAGCACAGGCTGCCTCAGCACAGGCCGCCCCAGCACAGGCCGCCCCAGCACAGGCCGCCCCAGCACAGCTTTCACTCTCCGGCTCCTCATCTATGCTGTCCACTGTCTCCACTTCCATGGTACCTTCCTCTTCCTCCCAATCCGAATCCTCCTGCCTGTGTTCCATTTCCGACCGTCTCTTCACCCAGTTCTGTTTGGCCAGCAGCGGGCTTTCCGCCTGGTTGGCCTTCTCCCAGTAAATGTGGAACTTCTTCCACATCCGGTACAAGCAGCAAGTGGTCTTCCCAGTGCCACTCCGCCCGATCAGGATGATGGGCTCCAGCGGGCTGGGGTTGAGGTGGATCACGGCGTACTCGAGCTCGCCCACCCGGAAGGGGTACTCCACCGTCGCCGTCATGTCGTTGAGGATGTTCAAGGCCATGTCCGTGCTGAAGCTGTGGAACTTCATGATGTTGTACTCGGTCTGCACGGCGCTGGCCGGGGGGAAGTACTCGGGCTCCACGGGCTCCCTGCCCTTCTCCGGCTCCACGTCCTCCACGTAGCAGCGGGGTATCCGCTTCAGGATTTTCATGTTGGCTGACACCTGGCCTTTGTTGATGCCCTTCAGCTTCTTCCGCAGGACGCAGGACAAGCCCCGGTTGTAGGCTTTGCAGATGTCCCTGATGGAGTCGGACAGCTTGCAGTGATCTAAGACGATGTCCCAGATCCGGATGATTTCTGTATAGACCTGCCCTGACTTCTCCACGGCGTGGGAGTTCTGCTCCGTGGTGATGACCTTCTCCGGGTTCTCGCTGCACCGAGGGGAGAAGTCGATGGCGAGCTCCCACAGCATCCGGGCTCCTTTGTCCAGCTTGGCCTCGAAGAGCTGGATGCCTCCCTTCAGGTGCCTCAGCCGCTTGTGCAGGCTCGGGGTCCACTCGCCGTTCCCCAGCTGTTGGATGACCAGGATGACTCTCTTCTTTATGACCTTGCTCAGCACCTTGCTGGACAGCTTCTTCAGCACCTCCGAAGTACACTCAATCTCCCACGTCATGTTCTCAAAGTCCTGGCGGTAGGACTCGATCTCCTCCCAGGGATCTTGTTCGCCAACGTCCTCCCTGTCTCGGGGGTGAGCAGGAGGGAGCTGCAAGGGCCCAAGGCCCACCTGGCCCTGTTCACCCGCAGCCTCGAAGCCAGCAGGGCCGATCCCCCTCGGGTCAGAGCCTTCTGCCCCCAGGGCTCGATCAAGCTTGTCCTTCACTTCTGTGCCAGCTCCGGTCTCCA
Organism: Noctilio leporinus; assembly: GCA_004026585.1. Classification (NCBI taxonomy): domain Eukaryota; kingdom Metazoa; phylum Chordata; class Mammalia; order Chiroptera; family Noctilionidae; genus Noctilio; species Noctilio leporinus. Next base: position 59,695 of record PVIW01003400.1, on the reverse strand, counting down.
GAGGCGTGGGGACCTGAGGACAGTCATCTGGGAGGGACACATCCAATTCCAACTGCTCAATCAGAACGCTGACTGCCTGCGCAAGCTGGTCTCGGTAAGAGCAGGGCCTGACCGCCCTTGGCCTTGGCATCTGGGCATCCAGGAGCATCTCCCAGCTATCAGGGAGCAAAGCTCCGTCAGTGCCACAAGGCAGCACCTTGAAGGAGACCTGAGACTTGAACTGAGATGTGTGCCCAGGGGCACCAGACCTCGAGAGCTTCCCCAGGTGGGCGGCAGGGTCCTGCCGGCCTTTCCGCCGGCTGTCTGCCACGGCTCTGTTCCAGGCCAGGAGCATAGCGTCATTCTTCTTGACCCGGTGCCGCGGGTCTTTGCCTTCCTTGTTCTTCAGGCTGAAGTTGATGTCGAACCTCGCCAGCAGGCCTAACAGCTTCTTCATGCGCTTCATCATGCCTCGCTGGAAGAGGATGTGCATCACCGTGTTCCCATTGCTGTCCTGGCTGTTGGGGTTGAGGTAGTCAAACTCGGTGGGGTTGGACCAGAAGAGATCCAACAGGTGGTTGAGGAAGTTAAAACCAATGTCAGCTGAAAGACACAAACAAAGCCCTGTGAGTGCCGAGTGTCCCAGAACAGCTAACCTCTCCAGTTCGTAACTGTACTTTGCAACCAGGGACAGTGTGCTCCCCAAGAGACATCTGACCCTGTCTGGGGACTTTTGTTTTTCTTTAAGATTTTATTTATTACTTCTAGAGAGAGAGGAAGGGAGAGAGGTAGAGAGGGAGAGAGACATCAACATGTGGTTGCTTTTCACCTGCCTCCAGCCACGGACCTGGCTGGAAACCTGGTTTAGCAACCTGGTTATGTGACCTGGCTGGGGAATCAAACCAGCAACCTTTGAGTTTCCAGGTCGGTGCCTTATCCACTGTGTCACCAGCCAGGGCTACACCAGCCAAGGCTTGGGGACATTTTTGGTGATCACAATTGGGGAGGTGCTACTGATGTCTGGTCTGGGGGGTGGGGGTCAGGGAGGCTGCCAAACACCCTACAGGTCACAGGGTGGCCCCCACCACAAACAATGACTCTGCCCAAATGTCAAAAGGGCCAAGGCTGAGAAACTGTGAGATAACCTTGTAATATTCCAGTGAGATCCTTCATGTCAGGACCCTTGAAAACAGTGTAAATAAATAGGAACTGTTTATTAGCTATGGAAAGCCGCCTTTGAAACTTAATCAATCCCTCTCCATCAACCCATCCTGACCTGACCATTCACCATGATGGTCACTCCCTGTCACTGAGCTATGGGCAGGCCATGCCAAGAATGGGCTTTTGCCAGATCACTGGTTTTCCCAGTAGAAAACCAACAAAAGAAAAGAAAAGAAAAGAAAGCAAACAAAAAACCCAGAGCATCAGTTCTAATAACCAGCCTCCTCCTCAAGGCAAAAACCAATGAACAGAAACAGAGGCCTACCGTTGATCTCCAAAAAGATGTGGAGTGCGGCATGCAGAGGGGTATCGCCTTCCATGAGAGAAATGGTGTGCGGGTCCGCACCCTTGGTCAGGAGAAGGAAAGCCAGCTTGAAGTCCTGCTGTTTCAGACACGTGATGAGCGGTTTCTCCTGGCTGTCTGGGAGACCCTCCAGCAGGGCTGCAGGAGGCAAAGGAGAAGGGCACCCATGAGCTGCATTCAAGCGATAAGGTATTGCCTGGCTCACCTGGGAAGGGCAGGACCACCTCTGCCACTGATTCCCAGGGAAGAGCTGACACCCCGCTCCTGAGGCCCTCCCACCACCGCCTGGGAGGCAAAGGTCCTCAGAGTGGAAGCCCAGCTCCTTCAAGGACCCTGCCCATGGGACTTGCCTCGGCCACCTCTCTAGCTCCCCATGTTGTCCCCCCACAGGACCACGGGCCCAACCCAGCACTGGCCCTGCTGGGGAGGAGGGACAGAGCCTGCAAGCTGGTGCTCACCTACCACTCAGTCTTGATCAGGACAAAGGACCACTTCCTACATCCTTTGTTTCTACAGAGCTTCTTCCCTAGAATGCGCATCTCCCATCAGTTACCACCTTCCCTCCACATCCCTTCCTTGAGCTCAGCCCAGGCCTCCCACCAGCACTGCAGGCTCCTCAACCTCCGCCCCACTGCTGGGGACCTGCAGCCCTGCCCCCAGAACCTCCTGCAGCCCTGCATTCACTCCCCACCCTCGGTGCCCTGCACCCGGTCCCAGGAGGTGCTCCGTAAGTGCTTCAAATTCCACAAGAGCCATAGTTTCTGGGCAAGGAGAGCAACACTCCATACAAGGAAGAGGTGTGATGAAATAAATTGTAGGAGGCATTCATTTCATCCACCCCCTGAAACCTGTGGGCAGGACCAAGGCCTGAGGGCTTTGGATGGCACTGTGAGGGCCGAGGACCAATGTGTCATCATTTCCCTTGAACAGCAGAGCATGCAGAAAACCCACAGCCGGGGTGCTCTTCCAAGAACCATTACGTGAACTCACTTCACATTCGAAACATCCCTAAGAAAGGGGGGCTACCATCATTCCCATTTTATAAATGAGGAGGTGAAGGCACAAAGAGCACCCCCAAAGCCACATGACTATCAGTGGTGCTAGTGAGGGGCAGAAGGTGGGGGCTGGAGATGGCTGGTTTTCCCAAATTCATTTTAAAATAAAACCCCATTCAGCAAGAGGTCCGCACACTCCGGACATACATACAGCCGGCTGTGTTTGTGCTGGTGAAAATAGCAGATGCTTCCACCCACCAATTATTGACCGTTTCTTTAAAAACAAGCGTCTCAGGTCCCAATGGGTTGGTTGGAAAAGAATGTCGTATAGTTGACAAGGATTCACACAGCATATGCAGAGCAGGAGAAGGTCCAGCCAGACAGGACCAGGGACCCCCTCCACGTATGTGACATTTCTCATTCAAGAGAGAAAGAGAAGATAACAGGAGTGGTACTTCGCAGAAATGCGGGGTTCCTACCGGACCACACCCACTGCCAGGCCTCCCTGTTTCAAAGTGAGAAGAAACAGAGGGGCAGGAGGAAGCAGGATTCAAAGGAGCCCCCAAAATCAAGTGCAAGGCAGGAGAAGGAACCATCCCACGCTCATGAGCATCTCTGCCCCCTCACCTCCAACATCGATCAGAAGGCCCAGGAGCTGCATCCTGCGCTGGTCCCAGGCACTGAGCGGGGGGATGACGGTGCAGAGGTCGAGGTCCGAGAGGCTGCAGTCTTTGAAGAGGCCACCTCCGAGCGGGGACTCCCCGCTGACCTTGCGGGTCAGCAGCAGGAGTACTTCGGCCCATTTCTGTTTGTCCAGCAGGAACTTGATGAGGGTGTTGGCAGCGTTAGGATTGATGTCACAGACCAGGTCAGGAGGAATTTCTTTCAAAAAATAACACATCACACTCAAAAGTAAGGTTCATGGGCTTTCTGTCCCCAGCTATAACTTAACACACACACGTATATAATGAACGCAAGTTACCGATCAGTAGTTTTCAGCACTGGAGAAACTACAGGCAGGCTACTGAACCACTGAAGCTTATTGGGAAGGTTAGAAATACCCTCAGGGGAGCAGAGCCTGGGCCAGGAGGGGAGCAGGTGTTTGGCTGTGTCTTAAGGAAAAACACTTGCGCTAGGACAGTCTATTGAGATCAAAGGGCAAGAACCGCCCTCAAATTTTGCATAATATGAAGAGTCTGTCCTGCTGAAGGGACACAAATACAGGGAGACAGTACAGAATAATGAAAAAGTCAAGAGCTATGGGGTCAATGAAGGGAAAATGGTTTAACCCTCTATTCTTAATTTTGTAGCCTGAGGCTTACGGGTTTCCGGCTAATCAAGGGACGGGAAATGGTCATCCCACTTTGTGATGCTGGGGTATCTCAGCAAGTAAATCGACAGATTTTGCAAATAAAAACATAGGATGCCAGTGAAATGTCAATTTCAGATAAATGACAGATACATTTTCAGCTTTGGGATGTCTCATGCAATACTTGGGACACCACGTACTAAAATATATTCATTATTTATCTGAAAGTATAATTTATCTGGCATTCTGTAGTTTGCCTAGCAATTCTGTTCGTAAGCAAAGCAGGAACGAGGAGAAGGGGGAAAAACTAGGGTGACCTAAATGAGAGCAACTTGATGTGCATTTGCTAGTTTTTGCTTCTCTTTTTCTCGGTTTGCTAAAATGGATATTCATTTTAATATTTAAAACAGTCACTGGAAAACAAGGGAAAAAAAAAAAATCAATACAGGCCTATCCTAACACCTTAACAGGAATCAGCACAACAAAAGTGTAAAATACAAACTTTTATCACAGAAAGTTGCCATCTCTGTGCCCCACAGTCGATGTTCTTATCCCCTGGGAAAAGTGCTGTCGCACCCACGGTCCCCATTCCACATGGCAGAGATGAGGCAGTACTGCATTTGGGTCTAAACCACTTGGGAATCTCCAGCCCCCTGGCCATAGATAAACTGTTTCAGCGGTGCCCACTGTGACCAAAAGTGAAGGGATTTTGCTCAAACAACTGAGAGAAAGAGAAAGAGAGAGAGAGTGTCCATGGGTCCAGAAACTCTGGACAAAGTTAGTGGTTAGAGACCTGGATCTTCTCGCCACAGAGTCTGAGATGAAAGCCAGCCAGAGGGCAGCTGGGTTGGGAGACGGGAGATACTGGGTCCTGCTGACAGAGGTTAGGTCCCTGGAGCCAGCGGTGCCCGAAGCCAGCCTCACATTCCTCTTATGACTGTCAGAAGTGTCCCTTTCTGGCTGGTTTAAGCCAGGGTGAGTCTGCCTGCTACTTTCAACAGAAGCAGTTCTATATAGTCTATCCTGTGGCCCACGAAGGAGACAAAGAAGAGAAAATATTTCAAGAATGGGATGGGTTGGAAATGCTAGAACAGAGCTGAGGTAAGACCTTCAGCAAAGACAGGAAGAGGAGGAACAGAAAGACACAGACCGAGGGACCTAGCCAATGAGCAAGAAAGAGGAACCATGCCAACACGCGCAATCCCCACAGAGAAACAGAGAAAACACAGGAGCACAGACCATGGGTTTGAGAGACAGGCAGGTGGTAGCATTTCCATCCTGCGGCCTCTTACCAAACACAGTATTTTATGCTCACAACCTTATGTATCAATGAGGAGTCTTCCTGGGTCATGGGTTGGAAGACATCAAGTCCAAAAGCCAAAGGTTCCCTCGAAATCGCGCAGAATTCACCTGTACCTGCCGGGTTGTGTACAAGGTGGCCCCATCCAAGAGTCTCAGGTGTGCTGTTTATCTGTGACCCACTCGTACCCAAGAAAGAAAGGTCATTCTGGCAGCCTTGCCTCACCTCCACCCAACCTGCATTTTATGCATGAGACACTGACCTAAGCACTGGACATCCATCATCTCACGCCGTTAATGCCCCAGTCAGAGAGGAAGAAAAGGAAGTGCAAAGAAGTTAAGTGGGTGGCCCAAGGTCACAGATCTGGCAAGTGATGGTAGAGTTAAGGTTCAAAGCTCTAAGCCTTCAAGATTAAGACCGGTTTTCTGTAAAACTGAGAAATCTCAGCCCTACGAACGGTATTGTGAATGCTTTATAGCCCATTCTGACTACCGATTTCAAAAACTCAATTTCACCTACTTAGGATTTCCAGAATCTTCCCTAATTACCAAAAGCCTGTCACCTAAAGTTCTTTTCTGGAACTTCCCTGATTTCTCCATAATGGAAAAAAAATTAAAAATTCACACTCCACTCTGGCTGGTGGTGGCACAGTGGATAAGGTGCCGCCGGCCTGCAAACCCAAAGGTGGCTGGTTCAATTCCCACCCAGCCAGGGCACATAACCAGGTTGCAAGCCAGGTTTCCAGCCAGGTTGGAGGCAGGTGAAAGGCAACCATGCATTGGTGTTTCTCTCCCTCCCTGCCTCTCTCCCTTCCCCTCTCTCTAAAAATAATAAATAAAATCTTTTTAAATAAATACAAATAATTCTTCTTTAAAAAAAATTCACACTTAATTCTACAATAACTGTATGCCCAATGTTAGCCAATAGCTAGAGAAGAAACATCTGTGGTTTTTTCAAAAGGACAGTCTAACCAAAGAGTAATTCTGAGAAGATACATGAAAAACTAGTCACGGAGGTTGCTTCAGGGATAGGATTTAGGGGTTGCAGACGATAAGACTTATCACTGAAAGATAACTGATGATCTGTGCTATTTTAGTGCTTTACATGTAGATCTACATTTTCAAATCCATTTCAAATCCATTTCTAAATGACATTCCAAAAAGAGCTTGAATGAGCATAAACCACCTTTCCCACAACTGAGTTTGTGAGAAAAATTACCTTGCAGAGAAGAAAGGAGGCGCAAGAATCTCTGAACTACATCGTGCTTCAGCAAGTTTCTAGGCAATGACCGGTTTCCTGAGTTCAGGTACTTCACCAGCTGCTCAGAGGCCTTGAGAAAACTGTTGCTGTCATTCATGAGTCCATTGCCATTACCCAATCCTGCAAAATCAACACCAGGCGATGCTTCTGAGCACAGGGTCACAGCTGGGGGAGGCTGCAAAACTCACCATTCGCCACCGGTCCAGGTACTCACATGCCTTGCCATGGGGCTTTGCAGCTCCTCCCATCGAGAGGTGGAGCCCATTCCCCTCCCCAGCTGGGTTCTGGCCTGGCTTCAGGACTAGTTACGACCAACAGGATGCAGTGGATGTGATTTTCCTGCCGGATCTGAAGCTAGGCCTCGAGAGGCCTTGTTTAGTTCTATTCGTTCCCTTGGGATCCTGGCCCCTGCTAAGTGAATGGGTCCAGCCTGGTGTACTGGGGAGTGAGGCAGCACAGAACAAAGAGGAATCAAGCCCAGCTGTCCAGGGAAGTAAAAGAGCCAAGATCAGCAAGACTGTAGACATCTGAAGGAGTTCAGTTCAGGCCATGAGAACAACCTAGCCTTAACTACCGACCTGCAGGGTCTTGAGCAAATTACACGCTTATTGTTTTAGGCCACCGAGTTTCGGGGTGATCTGTTATGCAGCAGTGGGTAACTGATACAACAGAACAGCTCAGGGAAGTAACAGGAGGATGATTTAGTGAAACAACCATATCCAAGCCAGTGGCGCCCCCTTATCCACGGCTCTGCAGTCTAAAAAAATTGGATGCAAAATCCCAGACATAAACAATCCATAAGTTTGAAATTGCACACAGCTCTGAATAGCAAGAGGAAACCTCACACCATCCACTCCCTTCCACCTGGCACGTGACTCATCCCTGTGTCCAGTGTCTCCGCACGTATACGCCTGCCCATCGGTCATGTAACAGCTGCCCTGATGTCAGCGAGACAGAGTGACCACAGTCACATAACTTTGATTGTAGTCATTTTTATAATTGCTCCTTTTTACTATTGTTAACCTCTTACTGTGCACAATGTACAGATTAAGCTTTCTCAGAGGTATGTATGTATATAGGACAAAAACAGTCTATAAAGGGTTCAGTATTATCTGTAGCTTCAGGCACCCACTGGGGTTTTGGAATGTATCCCCGGCAGGTAACGGAGATACAAGACAACCACCCAGGTATCTCAATGGCAAGCAGAAAAAGCCAAGAGTAAGGAACCACCTCCTGGCCAAAGACGGAAAGGCAATATCCCCCTGGTTCAATTTATTTGAGAAAGTAGTTATGATGAGAAAACACCCACTCAAGGAATGTTGAAAAAGAGTGAATGTTAATTAGTGGATATCAGGTTCTGCACTCCAAAGGCACCCGTGGTTCAATGGAATCGTACTGAACAACTAGTGGAGCAGGACTGGACATTTGTCTCCACGCCTGATGAAAGGGTCTGGCCCACAGCACAGTCCCCATCATGTCGTGACGAGATCACCAAACGCTTGGCGTCCTATTCTAACAGAGCCAGGACAGTAAAAAACATCTTCTCTTCAGCCCGGTTTCCAGCAGCGGGCTCCAAGCACAGGATTGGTGTGCAAGTAGTTTGCTAAGGAGGACACCAGGGAGGGAGTGGGGTGGGGGGCCCAGCCAGGGTCTGGGCTCAGGCCGAGTCCCACAGGGGGCTTCACCTGATACCGCAGAGGAGCCCGGCCTGCCACCTCACAGCTGTCCCCATCCAAGGCCAGGAGAACAAGCTTCCAAATCCTCACATCTATCTGTCGCCAGCTACGAGCTGCCTGGGGAGGGATGTAAATTCCCAGGCACTGGTGGTTTTAAGCTGCAGCACAGGCTCTGTGAGCCCAAAGACTGTTAAGAACAAGCCTTGGGTGCTGACTTTTCAGGGTGAAGGCACAGCCACGTCAGAGAGCACACCACAATGGTAAAAGGGGATCCACCCAAGGAGAGCTCTAACGTTATCTGTGGTACCTTCTGACACACACGGCTGGATCCCCTTCAACAAATCAGATCAGAATATCAGAATCACACGCGCCTCCTGGGGCAAGGGCTCCTCGCCCTCTAGTTCAGGGACGTCAGATGCCAGACAGCGCAAGAACACCCTAGCACTACCCTCTAAAGAAAAAGAAACGGAAACCATTTAGCAAAGAATACGGCCATCCCCTAAGCTAGAAGCCCGCTCTGAGACAGAAAAAGTGCATGTGACGTGACAATGACTCACACTCCTTGGGACTCGGCTCCCACCTCCATCCTAAAATACCCAGGAAGACACGGAAAACTGCAAACTCGCAATTCAGAAAAATAGGGCCCTGGGTAAAGGAGAAACGTCCTTCACGACCAGGCGGATGGAAACCTGCCTCCCTGCCTCACGCCATGACCAGCTGTTTGGGAACACTGGTTTTCCACCAGAGGAATTGGTTTAGTATAAACATCACCTGAAATGGAACAGAAACATACCACTCTTGTCAACAGAGGTAATCAGAGGTATCAGTCGTATAATAAATACAAGCTTGTGTGGTTCAGGGTAGTTGGGAAGGCAGCTCCAGATCAGAGAGCTTTAGACATCAGGATGCATACAAGAAACGGTGCTAGAACACTTGATTATGCATCCCTGGTGAGGTGTGGGTAACGTGTTTATTACTCAAGTTCTCTGGGCTTTTCTTTTTTTTTTTCTATAGCTTAAGAAGAGGCAAAAGAAACATCAGGATATAAAATTGCTTATACATTATAAACACATTTTTTTTAAAAAAAGATGACTAAGTACGTACGAGGCAACAACAACAAAAAGACTAGAGGAAAATATGCCAAACATGATGACAATAAATTTTTGTTTTTATATAAAACTATATTTCTATAAACTTTCTACCATGATCATGTTTAGTAGGCATATACTAGCTGATTTGAAATTAAAAATTAAAACTAAAAGGGATCTTCTAAAGCTGCAACAGTGCTCAGAAGTGTTAGACAACAGAAATAAAGCATTTCAAAAAAGAGATTTCCTTTTTGCCTGAAATCCTTCTTTCAAAAGCTATAAAAGACAAAACCGATGAGTTTAATCGCACAAACTGGTAGGTTTTCTCACACACATTTTATCATTTTAAATGCATGTCACCGTCTCATTTTTATAATAGCAAACATAGAAACGCAGAACAATAAATGCAAGAAATAAAACTAAATAAACAAGTCAGAAATATATTAACTTGCAGGGGTCGGTGAGTTCACGGAGAATTAATATTTGCTTATTTTCCTCTCTTATATTTTATAAATTTTCTTTAAAAAAAAAAGAACACTTTGCCTTTATAACAAGAGGAACTGTACTGTGGACAGCCCTTAAGTAGAACTGCATGCCAGCCTTTACTGAAAATAGGGCACCGTCTTGGTGCTGAGGGACACAAAGATGACAAACCCAGGGCTCAGAGTCACACAGCGAAGGACCCAGTGTCTTCTGAGTGCTATGCTAGAGAAAGCAGCAAGCGCCCGGGGACAACCAGAGAGAAAAGCTTCAGCGTACTGGACTTGTTCTCACTTAAAAGGCCATGCATCAGCGAAGGAGAAAAACCAATTAATTCATCAATCAGTCTAGCTTTTGGTGCTAAGGCCGGAGTTTAGCAGCCAGAGAAGGTGGACATGCTGCCATCTGGTGGCCATGAGAGCTAACAGACAGTTACATAATCCTGACCACTCAGGAGCAAAACCTCGCTCCTGGGGTGGGGGCTGGTACCCCAAGGCAGCTTGGGTCCTGCCCTGAAGATAGCTGAATGAAAATCTGCATTGGAACAGGCTCCCCCGTGCAGGTTCACGTGGGTAAGCCTTCGGCGAGATGCTTTATTTCTCACCCAGATGCAAATGCTACTCCCTCCACAGACACCGTCACTTTGCAGGGCTTCCTGATCACTTTCATCCTCCTCTTTCTGATTTTTATCCGTTTCTTTCTTTCTTTTTTTTTTGACTCAGTATTTTCCCATAGTCACTCAACATTCCTCAAACACAGCAAGGAAGCCTTGATTTCTAGTGAGCGGTCTGGAAAACTCTGAAGTAATCAAAGATGCGCTAAGTTGACCAAGGAGCATTGGGGGCCTCAGGCTTGTCTGTATTGACTCCCTTACCAACTGCCCGGCCGAAGGGCAGGCTTGGCTGGGCACACCCCTCCTACCGGTGCTTTCCGGCCAAGCAAGGGGCCGGTGAATCCTAATAAGTAAAAAACAAGTTAGCTGCCATTCTTGGTTCCAAACCTGGACCAGAATTAGTTGGTGAAGAAGCACAAAGAGGAAGGGAGAGCAAGACCCTGCCTCAGGAGTTGAGGTGCTTTTAAGATCAGCAGATATTCAAAACTTCTACTATACAAGGAAACGGAAACTATCAACACTTTCAAAACTAAATAAAAATGAATGACTTGTGCTGACTTCTGTAACACTAAATATAACATACATATACATGCATACATTATCCTAAGAATTATTATTAGGATTAATAAACAATACATTTCCAAAAAATGCAGTCATTTTTTGTTGTTATTTTAAAACTTGGGGCCCTGGCTGGTGGCACAGTGGTTAAGGCACCGGCCTGCCAACCCAAAGGTCGCTGGTTCAATTCCCAGCCAGGGCACATAACCAGGTTGCAAGTCAGGTCTCCAGCCAGGTCCTTAGCTAGAGGTAGGTCAAAGGCAACCATACACTGATGTCTCTCTCCCTCTCTGCCTGTCTTCCGACCCCTCTCTTTAAAAAAATAATCAATAAATCTTTAAAATGAAAAAACAAAAACAAAAAAACACTTGGAAACTCACTGTCGAAGTTTCAATTTCTCAAACAGTAGAAATCATTTCGAAATGGAGATTCCACACAGAAGCTCTTAGAAAGCAGTTTACAATGATTTAATTATGCTACCTCATAGAAAAACTTCACAGCTCTTTAAAATAGAGTTCATTTAAACACTACCCATGATACATCACAGCTCTGACAGAACATCCATGAAATGCAGAGGGCTCCGCGAATACATGTGATTCTCCTCGTTCCCATGGCCTCATGGAAACAACAGAACATGCTTTAGATAAACACAGGAAAACTAAAATATAGGTGAAGGCAGTGGGGATGTTAAATGGGAGGCAGCTTTGATGGCTTCCATGTAAACCTCTCCCAACCTACCCCGCCCCCCGCACCCCAGTACCCCAAAACCTCAGCACCCTGCAGGCTGCCGGCAACTTGTCACCTACTCACCTGTTCCAGGGGAAACATCCAAATACTTCAGCACATGTACACTTGCCAGCTATGAAGTACTACTCAGTCTAGTGTTTCATTCATAAACGCCAAGGTAATAAGTTAATTAAGGAAAAATCGCATACGAGAGAAGCAAGGAAATGAACAACTGACCCCCAAGGAAATGCAAGTGATTCTAAGGAGAGAGAAGGATGCTGATTTTTTTAAAGGTTTTATTTATTATTTCCAGAGAGAGAGGAAGGGAGAGAGACAGAGAGGGAAAGAAACATCAACGTATGGTTGCCTTTCACCTGCCTCCAGCCACAGACCTGGCTGGAGACCTGGCTTGCAACCTGGTTATGTGCCCTGGCTGGGGAATTGAACCAGCGACCTTTGGGTTTGCAGGCTGACTCCTTATCTACTGTGCTACCAGCCAGGGCCTGGATGCTCATTTTTAAAAAATAAATCTCAATATTGTTAAATGCCAGTCAAGAAGTGGCAAATGAAAACAAGCCCAAGCTGCCACAGATAAGAAACAGTCAGAGAACAAGAGAAAGTTCTTCAGAATTAAAACCGAGCTTCCTAGTTTAAAAAATGCAATGGGCACGCTGAACTATAACAGGAAAGGCTGAGGACCACGTCAAAGACCTGGGAAGGAAAAAGGAAGACAGAAAACCTTAAGGAAAGGCAGAGAGGCGTGGAATAAATTCAGGAAGCTCACCAGTTTAACTGCAGCGGCAGAGACACTGGAGGGGAACACAATGACAGACGCTTATTTCCCTGAGCTAAAAAAGTTCACTTGAAAGGAACCAACAGGTAGGTACCAAGCAAGAAGGGCGAGTAAAAGCCTCCTACCTAGACACACCCCAAGGAAATTTCAGAACGCTGCGGACAGAGAAAGTCCTAGAACAGAAAATAAATGAGACGGGCACTGGAAGAAATCGTAGCAAATGGAGGCTGGAATACCATAAAAACAGTTTCGTTGAGTTGGGATGAACGAAGGGTAGCGAAGTTCACCATACATCCAAGAGACCGTGGACAGTCAGACACATCAGAAAAGGCTGGGACGTGTCAGTAGGTAGGAAACACATTCCCATTCCAAAGATGTTCAAATGCGGTGGGGAGGGGAGGGGTGTAACTTGGAATCAATGAAATGCAATGCTTATATTCAGGCATATTGTCAACCCACAAAGGATGAAATAAAGACTTTTCCAACACTCCCTAAGTCTGCTATCCATGTCTCCTCCATGAAAAACTTACCTGAGTTGGTGTCCTAGCAGAACAAGGCAGAAATCCAAACAGACATGAGCCACAAGAGTCACATGTGAGTAACAGAACTAAAAGTATAACGTCTAAGGCCCTGGCTAGTGTGGTTCAGTGGATTGGCACGGCCTACGAACCCAAAGGTCTCTGGTTTGATCCCCTAACCAGGGCACATAACCAGGTTGCAAGCCAGGTCTCCGGCCAGATCCCCAGCTGGAGGCAGGTGAAAGGCAACCAAACATTGATATTTCTCTCTCTTTCTTCCTCCTTCCCTGCCCTTCTCTCTAAAAATAATGAGTAAAATTTAAAATACATATGTAACATCTAAATAAGTCTACGTAAAGTCTAAAATGTACATATGTGTACATGCATGTACACACATATACGCAATAACGTATACGTATGTTTCATTAAACTGAGATGCCTAAAGAATGTCACTTTTTTTTCGCCCTGGCTGGTATGTCTCAGTGGTTGGAATGCAGCCCAGCGAACCAGAGGGTAGGTTGCTGGTTCAATTCCCAGTCAGGGACCTGGGCTGTGGGCCACGTCTTCATTAGGGAGTGCAAGAGGGTAACCACATATTGTTTCTCTCCCTGGTCCCTCTTTTCTCCCTCCCCTCCCTTCTCTTTAAAAATAAATAAATAAAACCTGTAAATTTTTACTTTTCATCTTTTTTTTTAAAGATTTCATTTATTATTTTCAGAGAGAGGGGAAGAGAGAGAGGCAGAGAGGGAGAGAAAGACATCAATGTACGGTTGCCTTTCACCCACCTTCAGCTACGGACCTGGCTGGAGACCTGGCTTGCAACCTGGTTATGTGCCCTGGCTGGGAGTCAAACCAGTGACCTTTAGGTTCACAGGCCAGCACCTTATCCACTGTGCCACCAGCCAGGGCTTCATTTCTCAATTACAATTGACATTCAATATTCTATTAGCTTCAGATGTATGGCATAGTAGCTAGACATTTATGTAACTTACAAAGCAATCCCCCCAATACTTCTAGTACCCACCTGATTGCCATCTATAGGTATTAGAATTATTTAAAAAGACAAGTTTTCAGAACATTTGGTAATTCTTTGCTGCGGGTCCAGTTACACTACTAGTTGTAGAAAGTGCAACATTTCCATAATCATCCTACCCGGTTAACACCATTTACTGGTTTTCAAGTTTTAGAATCAATCGATAGATAAAGCACAGAAAACTTAAAAAGTTAACGAACAGAAGGTAAACGACACAAATAACATTCCTAGACAAAATTCAACAAGACGGGCTGACTTGCTGCACTTGATCTTATACAGCAACTAATGGATGGATGGATGCTGTCCCAAACTGATAAATCAAGAAGTAGAGCTAGAAATCAATACTTTAAAAAGTGAGTAAGTATAGTCTTGTGTCATAGAAGTTGTTGGCTCTGTCTGCTTCTGAAGAGTAGGAATGATTTTTGTTAGCTCCTGCCCTGTCTGATTTTTCTTCATTTTTACTGTATTCATGTATTTAAAAAAAAAAAAATTCCCCCACAGTATCTAAAAGAGAACCTGTCAAAGTTCCCAGAATGCCACAGATGCTCTCTAAATAGTTTTCTCATTCTATCTTCAAATAAAAAAAGCAAACAAATTTTCTAAAGATGAAAAATACCTTTTTCCATCTTCATATACCAAGAAAAGATGATTCAATTTGAATCTAATATCACGGAACCGGTTTTACCCCCTTCCCCAAAAGTTAATTCACTGGAAGCTATACCTGATTGGTTCCTAGCACACGCAGCCAGTTTTTCCAAGTGACTGTTGATTTTCTCGATGGCTTTGAAGTTCTTATTCCTCTTCAGCATATCCATGGGGGTGCGGGACTGGCAGTCCATCAGGGTGGGGTCTGCCCCAAAGCGCAGCAGCATCTGCACATCCTCTGTTTGTCCTAGGGCAGGCCAGAAGAAAAAGGGGGCATTGTCATGGTTCCTTCCATAAGATGTCCCCATGAGTGCTGGTCCTCCCAGTTTCCTGCCAGAACTGTCCAGGGCAAGGGGACCAAGGTCCCTCTACTTATAGATCTTGAACTGCCAGCCTCGGGCAACTCCCCAACTCCTGCAGGCAAGCAGTCCTGTGTGGAGTAGGCACGATTGACCGACAGCATTGAAGAGGTTTAGAAGTGCACTCCTCTATACCTTTCCCCCTCTCCTTGGCAACCAGCAAGGAGAGGGGGAATCTGGTTACTAGGCAACAGTTATAGCTGTAAGGATAACAGCAAGCCGTGACTTCAGATTTCTTTATTCCCTGGAAACAAAATATTTCTCCAGGGAAAAAAAAAAAAGCCTGTCTGGGGTCTGGGGACAGGAGAAGGAAGTGGCAATTGCTATGGCATCAGGGTCTTTTTGTTGTCACTGCTCCCACGCCCCAATCCCCTACCCTCTGGCTGCTAGCTTCGTGTGCAGCTCTGATGAACCCATCTGCCATGTGTCAAGGTGTCTCTTGTGCTCACAGATGCAACAGTTTTCAGAAAGGAATAGGTGTATCCCTGGGGTGCAAAGACTTCTATGGGCAGGGAGAATGAGAGAAACCAATGCCTGAACCCCACGTCCACACCCACGCTTCCCTAAAATTCACCACCTTCACTGGGCACCTGTACTCCAGGTACTGCCCTGCTCCTGGTGTTTTCCTCTCCCATCTCCCCAATAAAAACTGCTCTTCTTCCACTTCACAAAAATAAGGCAAAAATTAAAAGTCACACTTGTTTCTTCCCCATCCAGGCTCTCACAGTGGTAGGCAGAATTCTAAGATACCCCTCAGGTTCCCAGCACCTAGTGCACGCACGCACACCTTCCAGTCCTTCAATCAAATACGAACCCAGGTACTGCTGTGACGAAACTCTGAAAATGTAATTAAGGTCCCAAAGCAGTTGACCTACTAAAGACAGGAGATTTTTCTAGGTAGGCCTGGCCTAATCATTTAAACCCTAAAGGTCAAAGGTGTAGAGGTCAGAGATTCAAAGTACAAGGGAGATCTGAGGCACAACAAATTCTCCCCTGTTGGCTCTGAAGATAGATGGGGCCCCAAGACAAAGATTTGTGTGTGATCTATAGAAGCTGACAGACAGTAAGGAAATAGGAACCTCAGTCCTATAACCACAAGACATTGAATTCTGCCACAACCCTGTGAACTTGAAAGAAGGCCTGAAATTCTCGGTAAGAACACCGTCCCAGCCAATACCTGATTGCAGCTTTGGGAAACACAGCAGAAAATACAGTCATGCAGCAGCCCATCTTCTAGAAGGAAGGCTGCTCTGTGTCCTCGAGGTGGAACCCCGTTCCCATCCTGTCACTCATCTGGGGAGTGACATAGTCTAGCTTCCTGAGCTTTGTCTTCTGTAAAGCTAGACTTGAGATACCTTTTCACAGCTGTCCTAGAGGGTGAATAAGAAAAGCTGCCCGCGTGTGTATGGCATGTGGTGGGACTCAATGGCCCGCTAAGTGTTGGGACACAGCAGCAGGGGCTGGCCGAGCCTCAGGGCCAAGGCTGGCACTGTGAAAAGTCATTTCTCATTGGTTGGACTAATGAAAATATAAGTATCTTTTTAAAGGAAGCCAATCTCCCAGATATGCCTTCAGTTCAAAGTTGTTCCTGTATACAAACTATATTTCAAAAAACTGAATTTATTCTGTGTGTGTGTGTGTGTGTGTGTGTGTTTCTGTTCCCTTTCACTCTGTCATCTGAAAAACATGTTCACACTGGAGTTTTATCCTCAGTTTGGACCCAAGCTGGACTTGGAATCTCAAGGTTAGATTTCCAAAACAAAAAACAAAAAATATATTTTTCTAAAGTGATGGATACAGAAGGATTGCTCCAGTTAAGTGAAACTCCAGAAAACTCAGGCTGTACCCACAAAATCAAGCTCACAAGCTCCATTTTTCTCTCTCTTGCAGAGCAACGGGGCAGCGCCCCTAACCCCAGATTCTCAGAGCTGCAATCCTACACCTGGCCACCAGGTGGCGACATATCTCCATTTCGTTCTTTTTACCAAACATTCAGGATGATGAGGAAGCAGCAGCACAAACTGTTTTAATTATATTGACATTGGCTCAATGCTTTCGGGACAGACCTTTGTGTATTTTGCAAGGAGTTAAAAAAACAAACAAAACATGAAACAGGTTTATTTATTTATTTACTCAGATACCGAGTATGTTTGAAATATATGTATATGAAGGCAGTTGCCTTTATTAACTACCCCCAAAA
Source organism: Noctilio leporinus (assembly GCA_004026585.1). Lineage (NCBI taxonomy): Eukaryota > Metazoa > Chordata > Mammalia > Chiroptera > Noctilionidae > Noctilio > Noctilio leporinus. The sequence continues at coordinate 42,638 of PVIW01003400.1, read as the reverse complement.
GAGAAAACTCGGTCATATCACGGGTCTGTTGACCTGTAGAACCATGTGCTAACAAATGGGCGTTGTTTTGCACTGCTTAGTTTATGGTAGTTGGTTACTTAGCTGAGAAAATCAACATAGTTGCTGTAGTGTATTCTCCCAAATAAGGTGAAAACTCTGACCTTTAGGGAAAATTAGTGCCTGCCCAGCACCTTTTAATCCATCCTCCTCATACTCCCTCTGACTTTTGATAATCGCCTTTAGTAATACTTTACAAAAATTGTTAAGACATTTATTTTTTATTTCTGTGGTAGTAATCTTAAAAATAATTCAACCCCCTCCCCGCAAAATGAAGCCTTTCAGTATTATGATCACTGAACTATTTCGAAGTTTAAAGTTATTTGAGCACTTTGGTTCCAGGACAGTATCACTTAACGACCACTCAGAGGTCGAAGCGTAAAACACATTAGGGCAAACTTCTTTTCATCAACTGAACTGGGAATATGACCCAGGAGGGAATGGCACAAAACATTCCAAGCAATGAAGAGCAAAGGTCTACAACCAATACGACTCTATCCAGCAAGGCTCTCATTCAAAATGGAAGGTGAAATAAGGAGTTTCCCAGACAAAAAGGCTAGAAGAATACTTCCCCACCAAACCAGCATCGCAATAGATGCTAAAGGATCTGCTTTAAAAAGATGAAGAAACAGACAGAGAGAGAGAGACAGAGAGAAACACAGGTACAAAGGAAAAAAATGACAATGAATAAGTACCTGTCAATAATAACGGTACATGTAAACGGATTAAATGCACCAATAAAAAGACATAGGGTAGCTGAATGGAGAAGAAAACATGACCCACATATATGCTGTCTGCAAGAGACCCACCTCAGAACAAAAGATCGACACAGACTGAAAGTGAAGGGATGGAACAAAATATTTCAAGCAAACAGACATAAAAAAAAAAAAAGCTGGGGTAGCAATACTTTTATCAGACAAAATAGATTTCACAACAAAGTTCATAGAAAGAAACAAAGAAGGATATTTCCTTCTCTCACCCCACCTCCTCTCTGCAGACAACCTACCCTTCTAATCATGTTTAAATTAAGGTACAGTTGACCACCTAAGCCTGTCACAGGATGAAGCAGTAAATCATACCACCTATTGTGTGGCTTTCCAATACCTGAGGTCCCCCCAGCCCACAGCACACCCTCCACGGTGGTGTCCCCACTTACGCTTGACATGGTATCCTGGGGAGTGGGCAGCGACCACATGCAAAACGGTGCAGCCATCCTCGTCCTTCTGGTTGAGGTGGCCCTTCCACTCTGGCCGGTACTCCAATAACCATCTGAAAAGATGGTTTTCCCCTGAAGGGCATTAAGATGAGTTACTGATGTTCTTTCGTGCAGACAACCAGCAAAGCAGATCCATGGGCAGCGCACTGAGGGCACTGAGTGGGGAACCCAGCACACGGCGCCACTCACCACTCCCAAGTGTGGGAGACACAGGGGGAATGGCAAGGCTGAACGTTGGAAAGTTATTCATAAGGCACTCAAGTCAGATTCCCTAGAAGCAAAGCCTGAGACAAAGATCCTCGGCTGTGTGACTTACTGAGAGAGAGGGCGGGGACCGGGTGGGACAGGGCCGGGGAAGGTGGCAAGCAGCCATGATGGCTCAGCTGCGTCTACTTCAGCCTGATCCCATGGGGAGCTCTGGGGCGTGAACTGCACCCCGGAGCTGACCCACCTGGGGGGCAGAGGCTGACATGTATTTTCATGGCAGTCCCTTGAGACCTACAAAATGCCCCCAGGGAGGAGCATGAGGTTGAGGGAGAACCACCCTGGGATGCGATGCCTATTGGCAAAGAGCAACTCAACTCTCTACCGGAGACTCCAACACTCATATCAAGTGGGAATGAGTGGGGCAGGGCCCAACAGTGCCTGTCAAGCCAGTGTCTCCAAATGGACGATTCCACTACACGACTATCAATGGGACGTACATTTTAAATTCTTTTCCCTGACTCCCTTCCTCGTAACTCCAGGGATTGAGTAAAGTCACATACACTTCTGCCAACTCAGTGGACACCACCTGTCAGGGTGTCAGAGTTTCCCTCTCAGAAACCAACTGGGGATAAACGTGAAGACTAGCTCTCATCTGTGGCTACAGCCTGTATACCTGGAGGAGCTAACTTACAGCGCAGACGCCATGAGGAATCATGACTTTCATAACCAGAGGTGCACCCCTCTGGGTCCCAGACTCCAAATTGCAAACCAGGAGATTAGATTAGATGGCTTTTAGTCCAACTGTACTTGATGTTCCATCCGCTAATCCCTGGGCAAGAATCTAATCTCGTATAAATTCCCCAGTACATTAAAGTGACTAAGGGCGGAGCAAATCTAGCTAAAACAAAGACAGGGGGCCCAGGTCTTCAAGCCCCCAGCCACCTCCACACCCTCATCCCCAGGGAGATGACACACCTGAGAAGAGAAACACTGTCTAGACAAGTTCTCTTGGCCCCTTCTGGATCTGAAATGATGTGGGCCAATGTCTAACAGTGATGCCACGTTTGCTTGGAAAAGAACAACTCGCTTCTATAGGAAGGGTAAAAATGTGTGTGTGTTTTAATAATAACACTTTTTAAAAAGCAATTGTGTAGAAATAGGAGTCCTTTAGAAGAACCAGGAGCGATCTCTATCAGCAAGACCCAGTGTGTCCCTTGGGATTCCACACCATCCCCACGGCAGAGAAAATAAACCTGCACCTGGAAAAAGACCACATCTGCCTTTGGCAGAGGAAGGAAACTGCCCAGCTCTCCTGGGGGCTCTGCCAGCCAAGGCTCTCTGCCCCATTCCACCCCTTGGGTCCCAGGGCTCCACCCGACTGCCAGGATCTGTCTAGGAACACGGAATCCTTTCCATCAGGACCTCCTGTAGCTACGAGGTCCCAGGAGAAATAACAATGCTGTTGTGTCCCTGCTGCCTTCATTCATTCGAACAATTACTCACTGAATATTCAAAACATCTGAACAGGCTCCATTCAGGGGGCTAAAGTCTGCTTTCCCTTGAGCTCAGAGGAGCTCTGAGGAGCTCTGAGCGGGTGGGTACTGGGCGGGCCTGTCCGGGGAAGGAAACTCACTTGCTTTGATGCAGAGCCGCATGAGGGCGTGAAGAGGGTTCGGTCCGATGGTCTCAATACTCGCCCCGATGGTGATGAGCCATTGGACTAACTTGGGCAGCTGTTCCACTTTCTCATAAAATCCGACAACGTATTTCTGGAAAGGAAAACACACAGGAGCACTCAGTGCAAGTCCCAATATCAATATGACCCTTCGCATGCCTTCGCTCATCAAGGTCAGAATCCGTAAAAACCTGGATTTGTTGTGGCCCAAGCCTAATATTATTATGTAAATAACAAATTTGCAAGCAGGCCGCTGAAAAAGAAGGTCCCGAAGACGAAGCTGAAGTAAAACCGTACACTTGAAAAAGCCACCTTACCTCAAAGAGACTTTTCAGTGATAAGTCTGGGACGTAGATATTTCTTGGGAGCCGATCTTTCCTCGCTGACAGGAGTAGAAATGACTGACGAGGGGAGAAAAAGAAAAGGTTGGGAATAATGATGTTCTCCACATAGGTTATTAGAGCAGAAGCCGTCGTAAGCTTCAAAAAGAACAAACGAAACAAAACAGAACAAGCCACCCTCTGGCCCTGTCTCACTTTTTCAACCACCTGCCAAGTTTTTCAGCCCAATCCAGGATGATCGATCTCTTATTCTTATTCTTCTTGTTCTTGCCCAGTGCTAGACTGCGTTTCCTGCAAGCCCACTGAGGACAGGAGCGGGGGTGTCAGGCAGGACAGCGGCAGAGTTCTTAATGCTGAGCAAGCAGAACAATCCAGTCCCTTAGAAATATCCCAGTTAATTCCTTGGCCCAGAAGGCCCAAGTCCTTGGGGTCCATGAGACCCTACCAAGGGGTGGGCTTGAAGCCGGCTCCCACCAGCTAGCAAGCGTGGACTACACACGTGTCTTCCCATCTCCAAGTTCTGCAGTTGCATTCGTAGCTTGAAATTGGCCAGGGCCGAGGTATTTACACTACAGAAATTGGCAAACACTACAAATCCAGGCTTTGTTTTCTCAGAGAGCCAGTTGTTAAGTCCCCTGAAGAAACGGAGACCCCGGAGAGATTAAGCTAGTTTTCCTGGGTCACACAGGTAGCACATCCCAAGGGGCCCCTTACGGAGACCCTCTAGGTAGGTCACCAGGTCTAAGAATTCCAGGCTCTGGTACGGCCACAACTGGAGGCCCAGTCTCAAAATAAATTTCCTCTTGCCATCACTGAGCCTACAACCACATGTGCTTCCAGTTTCTTTCGGCTTCACCCCCACTCTTAACGGCTCTCTCTAAACAGGCCACTGATACTCAATTCAAGATGACAGTTTGAAGTGTTGACAGTCCTGATGGCTAGCCTGGCTTTTTTTTTTTTTTTTTTAAGCAAGTACCTCTGTTTTTAGTATTTGAAAATGACCTGAGATCCATTGCTCGTAGGATATTGGACCGGCCACTTGGGCTGGATTCCTGGGTCCTCCTGGCTGCCTGGCTTCTCAAGACCTTTTAATATGAGACCAAGGTTCCGAGAACGCATGGACACCCTGAATCTACACCCGTAGCTTTGTGTACACAAAGGGAGGCCCGCTGATTTCATCAGACTCCCAGTGGAACCCATGCCCTTCCGCCAAAGTGAAAGGTTCTGTACTGTAAAGCCATTCAGCCTGCTGGCTCTCAAGTCCTTATAGGCTGCCTTTGCTTTGGTGACCTTCCCGGACTCCCCAGCTTTAGAAAGTAGACCCTTTCTAATGACCCTTGGCCAGCCCACTCTCAGAACCACTTACAGGCCACCATCAATGACAATTACTGTTCAGTGGGTACTGAGCACATGCCAGGTACTATAAAAGTCCTTGAGCTCAGTTCCTGGCACATGGCAAGCCCTGAATAAACATTAGCTGATACTATTATTATTATTAGGTATTCCTGGTCCATTATTTCTAACCCTCACCAAAAACCCTGAAGAAAGAGGTTTATATCCTGCAACTTATAAATGAGGAAGTGGAGCTGAGAGAGGAAGTAATTAGTCCCAAATGGAAAGTGGAGGATTAGGGTTTGCAGAGACATCCCTGTGACACTGTGCCCAGGTTCCACAGTCCATTCTGCTCCTCCGGGCCCTGGGTGCCTGGCTCTGGGCTCGGGTCCAACAGCGGCAAGGCCACGTCTGGGTATCAGTCCCTTAACGCTACCCAGGAAGCCTCTGAGCAGCACAGACAGGTCACGGGGGCCCACCCTGGCAAACGCAGTGTGCAGAGATTACGAGGGTGAACATGCATTCTTTATTTTCCTCACTCCATGCTCCCGTTCACATGTGGACTTCACGTTTCTTGGAGGATGATGCCAACACAGAGCAGGGAATGCAGGCACCACTGACCAGGCCTATTTCCTATTATATTTTTTTTAATGGAAACTCACTTATTAATACACCTCAATGGCTTTCCATCTTCCATGATGTTAGAGTTAAAAAGTTATTTGGGCATAAAGACTAACAAAGAATACATAACAATCCCCCAGGGCCAGCAGAAACCATTTGACGTAGAATGTGCTTTTCCCATGGGGAGCCATCCCCTTTTACTTACATGCCATAATCCTTTCTTTGACAACTTCTCTATTACAATTTGCCACACTTCGGTTGAGTATCCAGCAGTGAAAATGTTCTCAAAGTAGGATATGAATCTTTGCAACACAACGGGTTCAGCTGAAAGGAAAGTTCCATAGCTCAGAAATTTCAACTTGGGGAAAGTCTACAATAAGGCGGAAAAGATCTTCCAATAAAGACTGAACATAGACAAATGGTAAATTAAATATACATGAAGTTGCAATCATTTTCAATTTGGGTGGCAGTCATTCTCCTAAGAGTTAGACAGCGTAAGGTAAACCAAGATTCACTTAGCTTTTCTGTTCACCAAGTCCAGTGATACGTGTTTATATTGAATCTCTCAAACGTGACATGAGGCCAGTGCCTGTTATCACCATTTATGAAAGGGAAAAATGGAAGCTTAAGGGAAGTTACAAAATCCATTTCCTTGAAGAAAAATGGGACAAATACAATTATCACCCAACACATGAGAAACTATCACAGATGAGGTCAGGCTCCATGGTACATCATGCTGCTAGTGTATGACAAAAATAAAGATGGGAACCCATATCAATATCCCATATAATTCTTCTAACCTGGTGGCCCATCGGCCTTGTATCTCATGATCCTTCGAATCACATTTCTCAAACTCATGGATGACATGAACATCCAAGGGAGCAGGCCACACAGAATAACAACACAGCACCTCTTCTAGGGCTATTCATTTCCAACAATCCGTAAATATCAAAATAACCATATGTTAAGTGAAATGGTCCAAAATTCCCAGAGTATGTTTTTCCAATTTTAGAAATGGGGTGGGAGCATACTTTCCTGCCCCAAACAGGAGGACTTTGCTCAAAAAGTATTGAGCTACCTTGCCCTCAGAACTCCTGTTTACTGTTCCCTCTAAGAATGAGGGAAGAATGCAAACCATCCAGATTTCTTCTTCAAGGGTCAGGCACCAACAGCAGCTGTGGGGCCACCCTGGCTCCTGATAAGACCAACACAATGACCTTTAGAGACACCAGGAGGACAATGAGGAAATGCAGCATGGAAAACACAGGCTTCTAGAACCCATCGGGTTCTAGAAAGTACACTGCCCCACATCAGACTTACTGCCCATGGTGGTGAGGACTCCGACGAGGAAATCGGCAAACTGGCTCTCATCACTGCTCCCCTGCAGAAGTTCAAGGCCCTCGAAAAACATGCGCGCTGCCTCATAGTGCCGGAGCAAGCGCAGCAAGGAATAGCCAGCTCGGTAGTAACCCTGCGCAGGCGAGAAGGAAAACTGTCACAATCCCCCTCTCTTCTCTTCTGCTGCTGAAGGGAAGAGCAGGATTAATGACATGGGAAATGGGCTCTAGAGTCTCACTTGTGGGTAAACACAGATTTTGCGCAGGCCCAGCCCACAGTCTTGCCACATTTTTCCTGCCATTTTCTAACTGCTGAGAAAATGACCATCTACCTGGGTATGTAGCAGGGAAACTGCAATCATAAACATTGGGATTTACGGAGCTTCACATGATAGGCGATATAGGCCAGAGGCAAAAAAATAAAATAAAAAGTTTTTTTTATTTCTGTAGAGAGAGGAAAATTATAATGATTAATACAGGAACACGGTCCGCGATGCAAAGGGTCCCCATCCTGTACTGTCATTTGTACAAGAATAAAACGGTGCCTACCACCTTCCCCACTCTGACCAGCCAACGGCATAGGCGCTTAAAACCCCACGTAACAACAGATCTTGGAGTATTTGTTCATTTGTCTTCACCTTCACTGGGAAGCCTACACCTTATACAGCAATCAAAAAAAAAAAAAAAAAGAAAAAAGAGTGGGTGCTTTTCCCAACCAGATGGGCTGGTACGGATTCCCCATTTCTTTGTCTTCCTCAGATAGAAGCCTCGTATTTTTATTTTAGAGACGGGTGACAGGGATCTGAATTTGCCAGCCCGACACATGAGAAAGGAGGATTGCCTAAGTCCCCTCCCCGAAGGAATTTTTATGGCTGTGAAGACGACACAAAGTCTGCGCTGAGATGAGGCTGCAGAAACAAACCTTGTTAAGCCAGCCCTCACCGCCACTAGATTCCCTGTTTATGAACTTCTTCGCAGCCCAGAAAAGCCTGTGGAACACTGTCCTTCGCCTTGTCCTGGCTGCACATTTTATCACTCTTTGTTAACGTGGTGTGTAAGTTTCTCCGCCTGCCCACTGCTTTGGAGCCTTCAGTCCTTTTCTCAGGAGGCTCCCATGGGGTATAAAAATTAACATCGAGTAAAATCTGCGTGCTTTTTGACGAGACTTCCAATCCAGATGGAGGCATAGGTAAAAATGCTTCGCCCCCTCGCACAACTACAGAAAAAGAATTACAATTAGCCGCAAAACAAGTATCGCCCAGAACCTTCAGGAGATTGAGCTCTATGGAAACCTGACCGCCTGGGCATTGAAGAAGCCTCCTTCAACATACGGGCAGGATAAGGAGGGGCCGAGCTGTGGAGACAGAGGGAGTGGAACAGGCAGACCCACATTCCCAGGTGGCAGATAAAGATCAGGATGGATGGGGCTAGTGGGGCAACCGAAAAAATGGCAGGATTTTCAGGAGACTCCTCTCAAAGGGTCTCACATAGACTTAGAACTTACACAGACCCTCCGCATGGAGGATTCAGGACCAGGACAATGGGTGGAAAGGTCCCAGGTGTATATGGGGAGAAAGTGAAGTGGCTGGGAACAGGGCAAAGGCCAGGCAAACCTCCGGAACCTAGGCAGCAGCACTGTCCCCTCCCTCTCTGAGCCCTCCCCCCGCAGGGGCCACAAAGCAGTGAGGCGGTTGCCCCACCCTGACGATTACCTAAGCCTCTGCTCCACACAATTTACAGGGGCCTTTTCTACAACAGGCCCTGATACTTAAAATAGAGTCAAAGCAGCTCTATCTCATACACGGAAACACACAAGGAGGCTGCCAAATTGAGGGGGCAAAGAAATACGGCCCAAATGAAAGAACAGACCAAAACCCCAGAAAAACAACTAAATGAAATAGAGATAACCAAAACCTATCAGATGCCGCGCGGACGAACCTCACACACTTCCCTGAACTCTCAAAAGGGCCTTATTTCTAGTGTAAGAAACAAGAATCGGTGTCCTGTAGTCCTCCCAGCTTGCACCTGAAATAAACTTTGGTAAATGAAACTTGGGGACAGCAGAGGCCAGGAACAGACGATGAATTCTGGTGTAAGCACTTGGCGACGGAACAGGCTGCAGGAGGATCTCCACAGCGCTCCCCTTCCAGGAGGCCTGACCCTGCTCTCACTACAAGGGCATCTCAATATGCGGCCATCATGGGCTTTACTCGTCCCTGGTACCCATGGGCATCCATGAGAAGTACAAAGAGAGCGGATGAGAGGCACTCCTATTTTCGAAAGAAGGGAGGGAGGTGGCAGCTGCCCCCAGCTGTCCCTTGTCCCACACTGTGCCATACCTTCACGTAGGACGGATCCCACTGCAGACATTCCTTGGCTGCTGAATATGCCTCACTCCACTTCCCCAGGTTGTAATAGGCATTGGATTTGTTGCACTGGAGCACGGCCAGCTCCCGGGGGGGCACCCTGTGAGAAAGAACAAGCTGGTGGTCGTAGAACTTACCTCCCGCGAATGCAGAAAGCAATCCTTGAAGACACCCTCTTGGTGTTGGCATTGCGATTGAGGTTTCAGCAGGAAACCCGGCGGTGCCAATCAGTCCTTGCGGACCCTGAGAAGGCCTGGGGCATTTGCAAGGTACAGATCTGTCCTTCCTCACTCCCAAATCCTCCGCTCCCAGCTTTTAGTGACAAATGATCTCAGTGCCTTAGTTCCACTTCCTATTGATCACCAATGGGCACCTTAGAGACCGTAGGGGAACATGCTGCAAAAATGGTGACTGTTGCTAAGGATGAGGAGGGTGGGAGTTGCCCACTGAGCATCAGCAGGGTCCAGGCTGGTGTGAGCCATGCCACGTGCATGTTGCTACTGAAGGAGCCGAAGCTTATCCCAGGAAGGGCGCTTCAGAACACGCGCGCGCACCATACCCACCGACCCACCACGACAGGCCCGGATAAGCACTGTTCTGTTACATTGGCAGGGCCACCCCAACATTTGTAGGACCCAGAGCCAGAGTGCAGAGGCCCAAGCTCCATGTGGCTAATCTGCACTGCCCAACCGAGTAACCATGAGCCACACGTAGCTCTTGAAATTAATTGAACTGAAATAAAACGTAAAATTCAGTTCCTTCCTTGTATGAGCCCCATTTCAGTACTCAGTAACCGCCTTCACAGAAAGTCCGATTGGACAGTGCTTGTCAAAATAGATGATGGTCACAATGTAAGCTTAAAACTGTTCAATAAAATACGTTCCACCCACTTAATTTATAATAACTGGAAGGCAAGGTTCAAGCTTAGGAATGTAGGCACTGAGTCAGGGCAGCGTTAGTCAGATGAGATGAAGGACCCTCACAGTGGGGTTAGTTCCTTTATAACAATAGCCACCAGGAGCTTCCTTGCTCCCCGTCTCCAGCTCACGAGGACACAGTGAAAAGGGGGCCCATCTGCAAACCATGAAGAGTTCTTACCAGGAACCGGGCTGGCCAGCAGCTTCGCAGTCTCCAGAACTGTGAGAAATAAATCCCTGTTGTTTAAATCCCTAGTCTATGGTATTTTGTTATGGCAGCCTGAGCAGACTAATACAGCCCCACTCCCTAGGACAACTCCCGGATAGCCTATAACCACTGATGGACTAACATGGGAATCAAAATGTCAGCCCCTTTGTTCCAGTGGCGGACCCGTTGCACAGTACAACTCAAACTCCCAAGTTACCCGGGAGATCAGGCTGAAGGAGACTTCAGATGTGATAACATTCCTGCTTGGAGCCTTCCCCTGCCCCATCCTGCTTCCCTCCGTCCCCTTCTCTGTAAACCACATGTACCTATATCCCTATGTCAGCAAGAAGGCAGGCAACCGGTGATGGTCAGGAGAGACAATGTTGGGAAGGTCCAAGAAAGGCAACATGTGAGGGTCCAGGCAGAAGTCCCATTAATAATCACCCAACCAGTGTATGGTGGAGCTGAGATATGATTACTCCCAGTGTGGGGTCAGTCTATGGCCATAGTCACTATCCAGTGCCATCTCTTTAAGAAAGCTGGATGTTTTGCTCTGAATGAGGAGTCCTAGGCCCAGCTCTGACACAGTTCTGATCTGAACAAGAAGAGGGCAGGATAACAGAAATACAGGCCCAAACCAATTACACTCAACTCAAGTCCAGCTAGAGTGTAGATACCATGGTGATAGGGAGGTAGGGGTAGGAGGCATGTTTCAGTAATTTAATTCAGTGCCATTTCTAAGTACAAGTTTAGGCTGCATGTACCCCACAAATCCCACAAATGCCAAGTTATCCTCTGGGAAGCTCTCAGAGGTCCCTAAGACCATTTCTGGTGGACCACAAGGTCAAAATAGTTTCATAATTATGGTACCCTGAACAGTGATCCCCAAATAATGTTGCTTTTTTACGGCAAAGATGTGCTTAACTTATCAACGTTGAGAAGAGATTGTACCAGATTATATATAACCACAAGCATTCTTATGAAAGAGAGAGAAACACCAGGCTATAGCAGAAGAGAAGGTGATGTGATGACAGACACAGAATGGAATGATGTGCTTTGAAGACAGAGGGTGGGGCCACAAGCCAAGGAAAACAGGCAGCCACTCAAAGTTCAGAAAGGCAAGGAAATGGATCCTTCTCTGCAAGGAACCAGTCCTGCCTGACCCCCTGATTTTAGCCTTGTTAGTACTCATTTCAGACTTCTGATCACCAGATCTGTAAGATAATAAATTTGTATTGTTTTAAGCCACTGAGTTTGTGGTAACTTGTTACAGTAGCAACAAAGAACTATTACAGTAATAATACAAAGATGATATACATCTCTTTCATGCTCATTCCCTCACATGTGTTTCTCTCTCACATCAATTTTTCTCACCTTCTTTCTCCCTCCCATCTCTACTCTCAAAAAGTATTTAAAATATGTTTACGTTAATAAGTAATGATCTCTTATTGATATTTTAAGTAGATAAATACATATTTTAAAGTTCTTTCCATTTTAAAACCTGATACAGACTATATTAACAGCTAAAAACCTACATAAACAAAAGCCCTATGGGATCTTCCATAACTTTTAAGCATTATCATGATACCTAAATGTTTGGGAACAGGTCTACTAGAAGTGGAAAAGGCAGGGGGAGAGGTGAGACTCAGTTTCTGAGTGTTGTGCACTGGGGCCATGGGGTAAATGGCCCTTGCTGAGCAGCTCTGTTGGTGAGAGCATCATCCCAATACACCAAGGCTGTGGGTTTGATTCCCAGTCAGGGAATCAACCGCTGAATGTAAATAAGTGGAACAACAGATCTCTCTCTCTCTCTCAAATCAATCAATAAAAATTAAAAATAGGTCCTGGCTGGTGTGGCTCAGTAGATTGAGTGCCAGCCTAGGAACCAAAGGGTCCCCAATTCAATTCCCAGTCAGGGCACATGCCTGGGTTGCAGGCTGAGTCCTCAGTTGAGGGCATTTGAGAGGCAGCCACAAATTGAAGTTTCCCTCTCTTTCTTCCTCCCTTCCTCCCTCTCTAAAAATAAAGAAAGAAAATCTCAAATAACTAGCTAAATGAATCAGATGATGAAATGAAGGGCAACTGAAAAGTCTGGGGACTTTGGTCATCCCAGGAACTCTGTTCCCATAACCAGACAGAAACGAAAGTTCTGTCAAGTTTACCAACAGTCTCCTCGGTTTCACTTTCCATTTCTCTTATTATTGTTGTCTGTTCAGTTTCTGAGCTGACAAAGTAGTGAAGATGAATAGGAAGTACGGGAAAACAGAAACAGAAATTAGGCAATGTGGCTAGAAATGACAAAGAAAACATAACCTACTGAGTTCCTCCTTACCTAAGGAAAACGTTGTTAAAATGTGGGAAGAAAATAGAAACACTTACCCCCACTGGAATATATGCAGGAGAACCTGAATGGCTTCATCATACTTTCTGATGGCCAAGGAGAAGTTCCCATTCCTAAAAACTTCGTTGCCAGATTCTCTCAGCAGTTCCGCGTAAGCCAAAGGGTCCATCCTGTGACGAGAGAGGGGGAAAGGCTGGTGGCAGGCCTGCCCGAGGACCAGCTTCCTTCCATCTGCTTGGCTGAGTCCAGAGCCTGCTCACCCTGGCCCCACCCACCTGTGGAGGGCACACCCTTACAACAACCCTCACCATCTTGGGACCCGACAAAGGGTCATTCCTTCCTCAGGCCTTTTCTGACCTCAGAGCAGAGGCCGGAAGAATTTCACTTTTTCCTCGTTAATGGTCCGCTCGGCCCTGGGCGAGGAAGCGGCTTCCTTCCATGCGCAAGACAGGCGTGAAGCTGGCGCCCAACAGTGGCCGTGGCTCCTACCGCTGGCCTAGGGTTGTACGCTCGCCTGCCCACCCCCACAGGCCGTGAGGAGGCCCCGTGCGCACCGTCCAGAGCTGGAAGCAGTTCTCAAGGAGCTTCCCGACATTCGCCTGGCGATCCCGGGCTCGGACCCCCCACTGAGGTCCCCACTCTTGACCACGGACGGGGTCCCATCGCCCGTGGGGCCAGCAAGACTCCGCGCACAGTCCTTCCACTCAGAAGGCGGGCGGCCAGGAGTGGGGGAAGGTGGCGCTTCTGGCCACGGCACCTACGGGACTGAGTCCCGGGGCCACAATCACCGCCTCGCCCACCCTCCTCTGTTCCCAAAACACTGGAAAATTCGTCTCGGAGCGTTCGTCCCAGAATTTGCCATTTTGCCTACTTACATGTTTGCGCTCTTGCAGAAACACCCGCTCCTCTCAGGTCATCACTTCAGTTTTCTTCACTGTGTACCCCTGTGGCCTAGCACATAATGGGTCCTTAAATATTTGCACGACGAATTTAACTGCTAGACCCAAAGGTTGCCTCTTTCGAACCGAGTCTCTCCGGTGCGGTCTGGATAATGGGAGAGACGTGCGGCGCCGCCGCTGCGCGCTGCTGGCCCCACCCACGGGCCGCTGCGGGCCCCACCCTTGGGCGGCTGCGGGCCCCACCCACGTGACAGGCCTGAGCAGTCGGGTCTCAGGAGAACTTGGAGAGCCTCCAGGAGGTGAATAGGGAGGGGGAGATGACCTGTGAGATTTCCTCCTCCCAAGAGAGCAGGAAAAACAGCAAAGACGGCGGGGAAGGTCCTAAATGGACTGTATGGGTCATACGATCTACCGCGGGCGGGGGGGTCTCGCTGACCAACACAGTTTGGGGATATATAGTAATTCTTATTATTTGTATTGTTTCAAATCCCGGCCAGGGAAAGGAGACCCACTCAGCTGTAAGGGGCGGCTTATTTTAAACCCATATGGGTTCGTCTTGTCCTTCAACAGCGCCGCAGGCCCCAGGCGGAGCTGGCGCAGGCAGGATGAGGCAGATGCTTCTAAAATGCGTCAGAGGGTGAAATTCCACCTACCTCTTCCATGAAAAGATCTCAGAATTTTATGGCCCGCATTTGCACAGAGAAAAAAAAATTTTTTAAAGAATCGATTGACTGGATATTCTTTTTCAAATATTGTCAGCCGTATGTCCCATGAATGTTTTTTAAACTGGACGTGAACAGACAACTAAAAAAATGAAATTACTGTTCATAACTGACAAGAGGCCCTGGCTGGCGGCTCAATGTTTAAGGCGCCGGCCTGCGAACCCAAAGGTCGCAGGTTCAATTCCCAGCCAGGGCACATAACCAGGTTGCAAGCCAGGTTTCCAGCCAGGTCCATGGCTGGAGGCAGATGAAAGGCAACCAAACATTAATGTTTCGCTCCCTCTTCTGCCTCTCTCCCTTCCCCTCTCTCTGAAAATAATTAATAAAATCTTAAAAAAAAATAACTGACAACAGATTAAAAGCCCTCTTGGGCAGATAACCTTTTCATGACAAGAAAAGACCCACAACCTGACCAAAATGTGGAAGGTCCTAAACAGACAATGCACAAGGACTACAAGTAACGGCTCAATACATGGAGAGACGATAAACAAAATCACCCTCACTAGTGAGCAAGAAATAAAAAATTAAAACAAGGTATCATTGGAAAAAAATTAAGAGAATGGCCCCAAGTGTTGGGCGCTGTCATATTCTGCTTACAGAGGAAATATACTACATCATGAATAAACATGGGCCCATGTTAAGTTAGCCACAGTGTACACTGGAAATAACCCTGAATGCTCCATAGCACAAAATGGATTAGAATCAGCTGTAGTATATCCGTATCGTGCAACACCACGCACTTATTTTTAAAATCATGTAAAAGAACATTTAACGACAAGCTAAGTTAATAAATAAATAAATAAAATACAAGCTACATAAACAGGTGTATAATCCAAAACTCCATTTTATAGCCCTATCAGGTATTAAAAATATGTCAAAGTGTTAATAGTCACACCACGGGGATTAGGCAGGGATTTTCACTTTTCCAACTTCTAATTGCTCTACAATGTACTGCCTTAATAATCAGACCATAAATGACTTTTCCAGTTCTGTCTACACTAAGCAGACTACATCCTGCCCTTCACTCATTTTGCTTCTAGTGCTGCTCCTCTTACGTTCGCTCATAAATTTGATTAAGCATGTGCCCCATAGGACCTCAACATCTCTGAGTGGGTCCTTCTTCATGTCACAAGCTGCCTACAGGCATCTCAAAGTGGGAGAGGGGAACTAAGGGGGTGAAAGACATTGTCATCCACTTGTAGTATGTTCTTTAAAACCCTGAAAACATCCTGTGCTTCCCCCTTGTCATCCACTTGTAGTATGTTCTTTAAAACCCTGAAAACATCCTGTGCTTCCCCCTTGCTTATTTCTAAAACAGCGTCTGGTTGACAGATCAGTCTTGGGTACTTAATGCAGGTGCTAACAAATCCTTCCGGGCTACCCTCAGTGGAGACTTCTCAGCTATTCTCATTCTCAGCCTGCTTGGCCTTGTCATGTTGATCATCTTTACCAATCGGGGAATGGGAAGGCATTCCTGTCATCGTCAAATGTCACACCCCCAGCAACTTCCCTCAAAAGTCAGCCCCCCAGGATGCGTGTCTTCTAGGAAACTCACACCTGCCATTTCCACTCTGGGTTTAATTCTAACAAATGCCCCTCCACATTTCCATAGGCTCCGCAGGTCTTGTTTATGGTCCTAATTTCTCCAGGACAGATTCCCAAATGCAAACAGGATGATCTTCTGTTCTCTAAATATAGAGGATACATCATTGAAACCTCACTAGATGGAGTCCCATCGCAGGCTGAGCAATCAGTGAGACAAGGCAAATCTAACTTCAAACCCCAAAATTCTCCTTCAGTGAACCTCCAGCAGGTTTCCAAAAACAGTGCTTTAGTTTCCCTCTAGAACCTTCTATCTGGCCAGACTTCACTGGTGAGCTATGTGGTACTCAGTGGGCCCAGATCCTGACCTGGACCTATCAGCCCCTTCAGAGGTCAGGTTACTAGAATTTAGCGATGTGAGGCCTGTCAGCTCCATGATACCCAGATGGGGCCAGGTAAGTGCTTCCCAACATTTCAATTTCTTTGGCTGGGGTATATGGTTCTCTACTTTCTAGTTGGTCAACTAAGAAGGAAACTCACTGATATTTAAAGTCTCTAACCTGGCCTTGCCTATGCCGTGGCTTCATCTCATAGTGATAACATCCTGCCTGGTTTCCACCCAGCCATTTCCTAGCTGTGAGACTATAGGAACACTCCCTGACCTTTCTGAGCTTCTTCATCAGCAAAAACAAGACTGAGTTTAAAGCTAAATGAAATAGTGTAAGTTACTCGCAGAGTGAATTTAGCTCAATAGAAATCACCCCTAATTCCTCTAAGCTGAGGCAGCCCAATACAGAAGCCACTACCCCTATGTGGCTGTTTTACATTTAAGTGTGTGTTTTGTTTTGTTTTGTTTTTAGGTTTTATTTATTTAGAGAGGGGGGTGGGAGGGAGAAAGAGAGGGAGAGAAACATGGATTGGTTGCCTTTCACAGGTGCCCACCAGGAACCTGGCCTGCAACTCAGGCATGTGCCCTGACCACAAATCCAACGGGGATCCTTGGGTTTATGGGATGACACCTAATTCACTGAGTCACACAGGTCAGGGCTACATTTGAATCCTTAAAATAAATTTATACTCCCTTCAGCCATTTTTCCCAATCCTAACCCCCACCTCTGTTAACCACCAATTCATTTATTGTATCTATACACTTGGGTTTGTTTGTCTGTTTGTTTTAGATTCCACATATAAGAGAGATTATACACTACTTGTCTCTCTCTGTCTGACTTATTATACCTTGCCTTTGAGGTCCATCCATGCTGTTGTAAATTTTGATTTTGTTCTTTTTTTTTAATAGCTGAATAATATTTTTTATCCATTCATCCTTCCACAGACTTTGGTTATTCGCCTATCTTGGCTAGTGTAAACAATGCTACAATGAACAGGGCATGAACATGATTTAGTGTTTTTGTTTTCTTTGGATAAATACACAAAAGTGGAACTGCTGGATCTTATGGTAGTTCTGCTTTTCATTTTTTGAGGAATCTCCATATTGTTTTCCATAGTTGCTGCACCAATTTATATTCCTACCAACAGTGCAAGAGGGTTCTGTTTTCTCCACAACCTCGCCAACCCTGTTACCTCTTTTCTCTTTGATAATAGCCATTCTAACCCATGATATCTCACTGTGATTTAGATTTACATGTCCCTGATGATTAGTGATAACTGAGCATCTTTTTGTGTACACCTATTGGCTACCTGTGTGTATTCTTTGTAAAAAAGAAGACATTCTGTCCTGTCCATGTTTAAAGTGGTTTTTGTTTGTTTGTTTGTTTGTTTTTTTAATTTATCATTTTTAGAGAGGGAGAAAAGGAGAGAGGCAGAGAGGGAAAAAGACATCAATGTATGGTTGCCTTTCACTGCCTCCTGCTACAGACCTGGCTGGAGACCTGGCTGGGAATCAAACCTGATTATGTGCCCTGGCTGGGAATTGAGCCAGTGACCTTTGGGTTTGCAGGCCAGCGCCTTATCCATTAGGCCACCAACCAGGGCTGTCCTGTCCATTTTTAAATCAGATTATTTATTTTTTCTGATTTTGAATTGTATGAGTTCTTGATATATTTTGGTTATCAGATATATGACTTCCAAATATTTTCACTTCTCCATTCAGGAGATTGCCTTTTCATTTTGTTGATGGTTTCCTTTGCTGTGTGGAAGCCTTTTAGTATGATGTAGTCCCATTGGTTAATTTTGCTTTTGTTGCTTTTCTTTCTGGTATCAGATTCAAACGCTCTCACCAAGATCTACATAAAGGAGCATAAATCCATCTAGGATTTTTATGGTTTAGGTCTTACATTCAAGTCTTTAACCCATTTTGAGTTAATTTTCATGTATGGTGTTAAGAGAGTGGTCAAGTTCCATTCTTTTGCACATGGCTATCCGTTTCCCCAACATCATTTATTGAAGAGACCTCAATGTGTATCTTGGCTTCTTTATGACCCTATGCACGTGGGTTTATTTCTAGACTTCTATTCCATTCTATTGATCTACATGCCTGCTCTTACACCAATATCATACTGTTTTAATTACTATTTTAAAAAACATTTAATCAGTGTTGCCAAATCAATGTTAAGGAACTCAAACACCAAATATTTCCACTATGCTTACCAATATAATAAAAACTATTCACAACAGAATCTTTGAGTTTTTTAATACTCCTCTGGAAACCAAGAGTGAGCTCTTAACATTATATGGGCGAATATCACATGCATTCATGGGCTTCCATTCCTGCTTTTGTTGGTATCAACATGTCACAGGGGAAAGTGAAGTGCCAACCACACAGAAGGCTTTCCACTGCTTAACAGAATTTATTGATAGCTACATGCTTATTATAGGAAAGAATGCTCTATATTTCTGCCTTAGAATGCAGAGGGCTCCATGTGGTGTCCTTTTTGGTTGTTGTTTTTTTGTTTTGTTTTGTTTTGTTTTGTTTGTTTTTAACAACTGGGTGGCCTATTTTTAAGATGAAATTCTTAAATACATGTGATAATAATTTAACAGAATGCCAGTAGGCTTGGGCACTGACAATACACTTTCCACCATTGAGTGATTTTATTCTTGCTAAAAGCCCATGAAGGAGGCATGAGTGTGTGTCCCCATTGGGCAAACAGGGAAAATGAGGCAAAGAGAGGTTACAGCAGTCACACGGAAAGAGGTGGAGCAAGAATCCAAACCCAGGTGACCTGCCTTGGCCGAGGCCAAGGCTGAAGATCAGAATCCAGCCACATCATTCCAGCAGGTGATATTTTGGCTGGCACGGAGCACTCGCACCCCCGCACTTTCAGTTTCACTCATGATACAGAAGCTAAAAGATGAGTACGCTGCCGTGCTGGCTTTCGGTCAGTCTCACTTCGTCCCTCTGAGAATCTAAAGTCCAGTTTTGGGGAGGGGTCACGGCTGCCTAGCTACACCCAAAGAAGTAGAAGCAAAACAAGGACAAATGCACTGAGTAGACATTGAAACAAGCAAAGGTGAAGGAAAGTAGATCCAGGTTGCCGTGGTTTTTATTATTCATTGTGGATAGGCACCGGAAATCACATAACTTGATAGCCAGGAACTAGGCAAAAACTGCCCACGGGAGTTCTGCTGATACTTAAGTTGACACGGGCGGGGAGGCTTGACCTGCATATCTGGATACTAATTCAAATCCTAAAGCAAATCCGTTTCCTTTTTTGGTTGTTGGTAGTTTTCTTTCTTTCTTTCTTTTTTTTTCAAATGAAATCCTTCCAAAGACCCTAAAAGCAGTCAATGATCCAAGATCAACTGTGTAAAGCTGGGGGTAGAGACAGTTCCAAACTGAAGCCAGACAGAACAATACTTAAAACTGACTCCTTTCTAACCTCCACAGGAAGCGGGCCAGCGTAGGGATCCCAAACCAGGCTCATTCTGGGGACTCCAATTTGTTTTCTTTGTTTTTCTTTCTTTCTTTCTTGTCCCTTGGGGGAAAGGGGAAAATGCAGAAGGAAAGGAGGAGGGATTTTCTTAAGAAACTCACTCAAAATCTGTCAAAAGTTCTGGGAAAAAGTATAAAGTATTAGGCCCAGGCCTCTTCTACTTGGGTATCAAAACAGAGCAAGGGAAAGCAGACCACCCTGCCACCTGATCTCAGCTTCCCACCGGCCCACCATAAACCACTCTCCTTCATCCATCAACTTTAAATTATCCTGCCCCAGTGGAGAGCCTCATGAACCCCCAACTACACGGAACACCAAAGCCAGCACGGCAATTTTAAAACCAGTGGGCAAGCCCAACTCTGAACTGCCCTGGTAAAATTTACATCTGAAAATGCACACTCCCGGTAAAAAGCAAGTGTCATGAATAACTGTCTACCTAATAGGCAGGGTCTCTTGACTGTTTTCAAATCCATGCTTCTTTTGATGAGATTTTCACACACTCCCCCAACACACACGTGCCTCTCAGGAAGACCTGTAACTTTCGGAACACTCGTTTTAATGTTTACCCAGCATCTAGCCTGAGCTCAGCACTGCGCTAGGGACTGGAGGTTTGATTGTGAAAGGACAACCACTAATCACCCATCTATTAAACAGATTTTTTTCTTAAGAAGAAAAAGTAGATGGTATAAGGAAGCCTAGCAAAGGAGAATACAACCTAAACTGTAGGGGGAAGGCAGGTTTCTCTTCGAAGTGACATTTAAGCTAAGAGCCAGAAAATCATGAGCTAGCCCAGTGAAAAGAACAAGCAGGCCCTGACCAGTGTGGCTCAGTTGGTTGGGCAGCATCCAGCAAAGCAAAAGGTCGCTGGTTTGATTCCTGGTCAGGGCATGTGCCTAGGCTGCCGGTTAGTCCCTGGTTGGGTTGTGTGCGAGAGGCCCTCTCTCACATTAATATTTCTCTCTCTCTCTTTCTTCCTCCCTTCCCCTCTCTCTAATAAGAAAAAGAAATAAAAAGAACAGTCTATTTCTTTAAAAAGAAGAAGAAAAGAAAAGAAAAGTATGAGTAGTATTCAAGGGGAACGGTACACACAAAGGCTCTGAGTTTCACAGTTCAAGAACTGTCAGGTGGGTAGAGCACAGAAGCGAGGCTAAAGAAGTAGGTAAGGGGTGCTTTAGAAAGAGGGTCTGGGATCTTGGGGGCCATCAGAAGGTCTTGGAATTCATCCTAAATGCAACTGGAAACGGAGCACTGTCCTGTGATGATGGGCATGCTCTATTCTGTCCTATCCAACGCAGAAACCACTCGCCATTTGTTGTTGATTATACATTTGAAATCTGGCTGGTACCACTGAAGAACTAAATTTTCCAGGTTATTTCATTTGAACTAACTTTAATTTACATAGCCACCATACTGGACAGCTCTAGAGGGTTTAACACTGGGGATTCACAAGAACTGGCTTATACTGGCTGCAGGCCAGGTGGAGAGGAATAGGCCAATGTGAAAACAAACACAGGAGGCTGAGTCAGGAAGAGTTGCTGGTGGGACTATATGGGAGTAAAGGGAAGGGAAAGTCAACTTCAGTGCTTTTAGTTGGACTTGACTTTGCGTTACAGAAGGAGGAGCTTTGGTTTCAATATATAAATACATGTAATATTGAACTTTTACATACACAGGCACATACACACATACACACACACAGCACAGCCTCTGAGAATAACCAGTCTGATGCCATGGAATCTCATGGGCTATTGTATACGCTCTATGAAGTAAATAATTTGGGGAAATCCATGCAAGTTTGAGAATGGGTCGCTTGTGACTGTCAAAGATATACCAAGTAGAAATATAGTCTATAGGAAAATATATCCTGTGAACCAAATATAGCATCATGAACCCTTTCCCGTGTTCCAGCAACAGCAGCAGGTGTAGGGGTGGGGTGGGGGGCGGCAGCAGACACGGAGAGCCATTCTCCCACCTAGAGCAGGGAAGGCTACTCCATGCTGAGACTGGAAAAGATATTTTCTCTCCTGCAACCAAACCAAGGCCAGAATGTTGTCTTTTTCTGTCTGTCTTTTTAAGGGATGGGACACACACTGGGTAAGGTTGAAGAGTTAGCAGAAGGGAGAGCAGAGGTGAGTTTAAAATTTTCATCAAGTGCCATTGCTTTCATCACCAGGATATTTAGCCAGTTTGGGGCTCCCTCCCTATTCTTTAGTCTGGAAGTGGTTTATTCTACAGCATGTCCTCTCATGAGAGCTGTATTGTCCCCCAAAATGGTTCTAGAGGAGTGAATATTTTCACTCTTTTTATGTACAAAGTGGGGATATATATATACAATACACAAATAGATATACAATGTATCTGTGGTGTTAAAATTTCATGGGGGTGGCAAACTATATTAGAAAAAAAAATGTTACATGGTTGGAGTGTGGCTATAACAATAAAAATTGTTAAGAAACATTGTCCTATTGGAAATTGAGGGATAAAGAAATGTTAAAAGTAAACAAAAGAGCCGTCTACAGATGAATGGATAAACGAAGTGTGGAATACACATAGAACAGAATTCTGTTTTCCAAAGGAAATTCTGACACATGCTACCAACACGGATGAATCTTGAGGATACATGCTAGATGAAATGAGTCCGTCACAGAGAGACCAATAGCGCACGATTCCACTTGTATGAGGCACCTAGCAAATTCATAGAGACAGGCAGTAGGACAGTTGCCACCTATAGAAATTAGGTGGCTGGCAGGGGCTGGGGGAAGGAGGCAGAGTTATTGTTTGATAAGTACAGAGTTTTGGTTTTGCCATATGAAAATGTTCTGGAAATCTGTTGCATAACAGTGTGAGCACACTGAACATTACTGAACTGTACACTCAAAACTGCCAAAATCGTAACTTGTATGTGATGTGGTTTGTGCCACAATTAAAATTTTTACAACGTAAAAACAAACTAAAATCCCAGACAGACAGAACCTTTTCCAGACTTGTACCTGTACTCCAAGTTGAACAGAAAAATCATTTATTTTCTCTATGTGTGCTATGCTATGCCAAGGTACCCAAAATATCTGGCAGGGTAGCAAACCTCTCCATCTCACAGTGCTACTGACTTGCACGCATATCTAGGAAAGGGAAGGCAGCCAAGATACTAACTTACAGAGCCAGGCTAACCTGCCCGCCCCACAGAGAGGACTGCAATCAAAGCCCATCTCCCGCTCAGGGGGGTCATGTCATAAGCTCTATAAACGTCTCATTGCTATGCTGCACACCTGAAATTAATATAGCACCGTATATCAACTGTAATTGAAAATTAAAAACTATCTTTAAGAACCCATCCTCCAAATCCTTTCTCAATGTATATGGTCTATCAAATCATCAGATTCTACACTTATACATAGATCTAACAATTTTATTTGTCAGTTATACCTCCATAATGCTGGGGGGTGGGGCAGTCCCAGAAGATGTCATGGGTATGTGGTTTACAGTAACCAAAGAGTAATTCTATGGGCATAAAAATCCTGACAGTATGCAAATAATGTATTTGGGCTTATAGTCAAGTTGTCGGACAAAATACATCAACCATTAAATGCAATATTGATGAAAGCTAGACCTATGCAACACAGAGGTCCTAACCTGTTACCTTGAAAAGGCCCGATTTTTTCTTTTAACACTGTCAGTGAAGTGAAACACAGTAATGTGTGTTACATGCACTGATCTTAGGTGCTCAGGACAGTGAATTGTTAAGTTATGTAACCCCTGTCTGGATCAATATATAGCACATTCCCAGATTCCGGGGGGTTGGCTCTTGCTCCTTCGCTATGTAAACGTACCTTCACCATTATTTTGATCTCTAAACTAGAGATTACTTTTGTCTGTTCTTGAACCTCCTAATCATGCAGTGGGAATTCTCTAGTCTGGTTTCTTTCCTTAAACGGTGTACGTGTAAGACTCACCTATGTTCATTTATCTTAGTGCTGTACAGCGTTTCACTGCCTGATTTATACCACTATTTACTTAGCCATTCCACTGACTTTGGGTTGTTTCTTGTGTAATTATGAATAAAGCTGTTATAAACATTCTTGCCTATGTCTTCCAGTGAAATATGCATCTGCATTTCTTTTGAGTACATAACCCAGAGGTTGAGTCACTGGGTCACAGGGTTCTGTATAGTTTCTGTAGATACACCCAGTTTTTCAGGCGGGGGGACCAATTTATACTCTCGATAGCAGTGTGTTGCAAGTATAAATTGCCAACATTTATCAACATTAGGTATTCGCCATCGCTTTAACTTTAACCAGTGTGGTATCTCATTGTGGTTTTAATTATTTTCCTGATGACTAATGATAATGTGTCCTTTTACATAAAGATGTTAGCTAAACAGACCCAGTCTTAAAAGTGAAGGGTTATTTGTTTAGTTTTTAATAAGTAACCATGAGACAACCATGCGCCAGACCCACTTTAGCTCATTTTATTTTTTAGCAATAACATCACTACTTGACAGCAGGGAGAAGGGTGGACTCTGACCTGGATACCAACAACCCTTACCCAACGAAACAGTACACAAATAGTCATAAGCTCAGGAAATCAATTTCCTAAAGAGGCTTCACAAGTAAGTGGCTGAGATCTCATTAGATTCTACAATGGTAAGCATGACGTCCGAGTACAAACTAAAAACAGACTCAGCTTCTACAGCAGAAACTTAAAGTTGGCCCTGAACATCCATTAATGGTGTTTATAATTCAGAAAGTTCAGACATAACCCATTTCACTAGCATGAACCATCCTGGGGCCTTGAAAGTGGCTACTCCTGCCTAACTGAACCCCAGTTGTATTTCTGATACCTCCCCATTCCCCCAGAGCAGCTAATCTTATGGGAAGCCGACCCCACCCCTGGTAACTGAGTGGGGATCTGATGAACAAATCCTATCTCCCTGCCAGGGACTAGCTCAGTACTGGGTGTGGGACGCGATTTTGGCCCTTGGAACTTATAGAGGTGATTCGTTCTAGGTTCCTGGGAACACTTTATTCTCACTCTTCTGAATAAGCTTCCAGAAGCACAGCTCTCTGTGATTTGGGGCGCTGTCCAGTGTGAAAGGGAGGCTGTGAACTGAGACACCAAACGTGCAGATGGGCAGCTCTAAACTTCAACCTGGGGGGGCAGGGGGGAGGAAGCTGGCACTGAGTGGGAATCACAGGAAAATACCTGGGAGCCTCTGGTTTGAGAGAATCCTAAGTTCTGCCTTGTCCATGTGGCCATTTACATTTTAACCTAAACGAACTAAAACTAAATTCACCTGAAAGCGTCAGGGCCTCAGTCATGGGAGCCACATTTTCAGTGCTCAGTGGTCACATGTGGCTACTGTGTGGGACAGGACAGGTACAGAATGTCACAAACACTGAGAAAATTCCTTTGGCAGAGAGCCATTCTAGGTTGCATAGTAGCCTGGCTGCAACATCTGAAATATTATTTTTCTACCCAGTAAGAAACGGAGCCTTTAGTCCCTTGAGTGTGAGAGCGGTAGACCTGAGGGCTATTGCTCCAATTTCAATGGGCAGAGTCTCTGCCCAGACACTGGGATGGGGGGTCCACATTTCTTGCTCTATCCTATTTCCATCACTGAGCATCCTGCCATCATTCTAGCCTGCACATCTAATATGTAGAGATTAATGATACAGGTAACCCTGGCTGGTAACACAGTGGATAAGGCGCCAGCCTGTGAACCCAAAGGTTGCTGGTTCGATTCCCAGTCAAGGCACATAACCAGGTTGCAAGCCAGGTCTCCAGCCAGGTCCAGAGCTGGAGGCAGGTGAAAGGTAACCATACATTGATGCTTCTCTCCCTCTCTGCCTCTCTCCCTACTCCTCTCTCTAAAAACAATAAATAAAATCTTTAAAAATAATAATAATAATACAGGTAACCCCTATAACACAGTTGTTAGGTTCCTAAAAAAAATGCTGTTATGCGAATCCATGTTATATGAAACAAAGAACTAGCACAAAAAAAAGGGGTTAGGTTCCAAAAGATATTTTAACTCCTATTATATTTTTATAATTAAGAGAAATATCTTTATTAAAGCAATTTTTCACCAAAATTATAACATATTATTATGTATTGAAGGATATCTTCTTCATCATCACCATTAAGCACAATTAACCAAGGACATTTTCTTTCTGCAGGAAGATCTGACACAACATCCTTGTTCAAATGAAAAATTTCAAGTGAGATATCGTTTGCTCTCGAAAGCTTTTATTACATTCCATGTGGTTCAGTGATTTTCCTAATTTCAAAGGAGATATCTTTTTCTCTTAAAAGCTTGTTACACTCCATGTTGTGTAGGGATTTGCCTAATTCTCTAACCATGTTAGGGTGAAACTGGGTTCTAGGATGCCGTGTTATACAAGGGTTTTCTCCACTTCTCTAACCGTGTTAGAGTGAAACCGTGTTATAGAAGTGCCGTGTTATATGGAGGTTACCTGCACCTGCAACCAGGGGCTAAGTTCTCTTGGCACTACTTCTGCACAATATTTTTGGTAAAATGTGGGGTGACAGGTGGTGCTGTGTGGACCCAGCCATATCTCCTCCAAGCATCCCATTTAGTGGCCCCAGAAATAAAACTAGAAATGAGTTCATTGTTCCATAGCTTCCCTATAAACACAGAACCTGACGTTTCACTCCTTAGTCTCTTCACTAACAGGGCAAAGGCCTGCAAAACCAAGGCACAGCCTCAGAAAACTGCTAGTGATCTGGTCAAGCACGTGGGAAGAGAATTTCCTGACATGGTTTCATGATTTCCTAAAGCAACTTGGTTATTTTATTTGAGAGGGAGACAAAATAGTTGTACTCCATAATTCCAGCTTTATCCCTGCTGATTAACTATTTAGAATTTTTCAATAGAGCCAACTTCTCCCCGATATTCACATTAAGACTTGACTCACTCTTGTCCCTCAACCAACCAGCATTTCAAAACATGTTTTGTTTTGTTTTGTTTTGTTTTGTTTTGTTTTGTTTTTTGGTAACTTATAGAACACAAATGGAACAGTTCACTATGTGGAGAAAAGCAGAAAGAAGGCTCCTGGGGAGGTAAATTATATTCACACTGCTTTACAATTTCATGTTTATAGGCTAAAATTAACACTAGGATAAAATAGCCTATATCTGTTCGACCTCAGGGAACAAACAAATTTTCCATGGGAAAACCTGGGTAATAAGAAAAATGCTAATGAAAAAATATGTAAGTATAGGCATATATACATTTCTCATATGAGCTTTTTCTTAAAGCTCCTGATAGAATATCTACTAATACTTATAAAATTATAAGATTTACATGGATCAAAAAAAAAAAGAAAGAAAGAAAAAGATAGACTATCTTTTTTTCAATTTTTTAAAAAAGATTTTATTTATTTTCTTTAGGGAGAGGGTAAAGGAGAGAGGCAGAGAGAGAGAAAGGCATCACTGTATGGTTGCTTTTCACCTGCCTCCAGCTACAGACCTGGCAGGAGACCTGGCTTGCAACCTGGTAACATGCCCTAGCTGGGAATCGAACCAGCGACCTTTGGGTTCATAGCTGCCTTATCCACTGTGCCACCAGCCAGGGCTCAAATTTTTTTTAAGATTTTTTTATTCATTATTTTTTAGAGAG
Organism: Noctilio leporinus; assembly: GCA_004026585.1. Classification (NCBI taxonomy): domain Eukaryota; kingdom Metazoa; phylum Chordata; class Mammalia; order Chiroptera; family Noctilionidae; genus Noctilio; species Noctilio leporinus. Next base: position 15,328 of record PVIW01003400.1, on the reverse strand, counting down.
AAAGGCAGGGAGGGAGGAAGAAAGGGAGCAAAACATGAATGTATGGTTGCCTTTCACCTGCCTCCAGCTATGGACCTGGCTAGGATCTGGCTTGAAACCTGGTTATGTGCACTGACTGGGAATCAAACCAGTGACCTTTAGGTTCTCAGGCCAATGTCTAGCCACTGAGCTACCAGCCAGGGCGAGTCTTGACTTTTAAAAGTACCCAATATGTTCCTATTTGAGCAAATTCACTATTACAAAATGTTAAATTCTCTTCATGTTAGTGAATTAATGTACATTTTCAACAAAATTTCCATTAAAAACAGTATGTCTAAAGAAATTAATAAAAGAATGTTCAATTTCACCAAAAAAATAAATAAGCCAGAATAGCCAAAGTATTTTTAATAAAAAGAGAAGTATTAAGAGAAAATCCTGCCCTGGCTGGCAGCACAGTGGAAAAGGTGTCAGCCTGTGAACCCAAAGGTCGCTGGTTCGATTCCCAGCCAGGGCACATAACCAGGTTGCAAGCCAGGTCTCCAGCCAGGTCCATAGCTGGAGGCAGGTGAAAGGCAACCATACATTAATGTCTCACTCCCTCTCTGCCTTTCTCCCTTCCCTTTTCTCTGAAAAATAATAAATAAAATCTTTAAAAAAAAAAATAAGAGAGAGAGAGAGAAAATCCTACTGGCTGGTGTATCTCTCCATAGTATGCCCCTCTCATTTCTTGAAGAGTGAATAAAAACTTGACTCTGTATCCTTCGCTTCTCTTTGTGAATTCTCTTTCACAGCCCGTGTCACTGACCACCCTAACATGTTAGTGGCTTATATGGGGACCAAAATTCTCTATTTCTTTCTGCTCTCTGGCTTCATGAGACTTGTGACCAGGGGAACAGCGGGCAGTGGAAGCTTGACCTGCGCTGACCCCCTAGCCCTGTCTCTGTGAGGTTTGGAGAGAAAATTCTAACCCTTCAACAGACTCTGCAGAAGCCCCCCTGTCAGCCATCATCACTGCCAGAGATCAGAACTGAAGGGATGACCCACCCCAGCTCCAGGAAACCATAAGCAGCCCCACCTTGTGCTTCAGGAGAACTGCAAGCCATCAAAATGGTTATGTGTCATTGTACTCCAGGCAGGGCAGTAAGACCACAGCCAAGAACTCAGATGGAAAGAATGCTGCAGGTTTTATCTGATTAACTTTTTCCCTGAATTCCAAACCCCTATAAACCCAGGCCACAGACAAAGCCCACAGCCCAGGACCCAGCACCTGGATGGAAAAATGCCACAGGCTATATCTGATTAACTTTGTCCTGAATCCTAAACCCCTTACCTACACTTTTCTTCTCCTGATCAAAAGGATTTTAGAATTTAAGGTGGTCTATTAGGGTAAAAACCCACCATCTTCTCAGATAGCCAGCATCATCTGAAAAAAGTGCCCATAAAGATGAGAGAGAAAGAGAGAGAGAGAGAGAGAGAGAGAGAGAGAGAGAGAGAGAGAGAACCTTCTCTACCATTTTAAAATGCATTTTCAAACTTACCTAAATGTTAAAGTGAGACACTAACCTGAGAGAATAAGGAGATCAATAAAACAAACAGAATATACAGAGATAACACAATACTAAAAAAGGACTTCAACCATGACAAAGGTGGCTTTTTAAATCAATAGGAAAAGTAATGAATTAGTTGACACAACTGGCTCAATATTGAGAAGTGAATTTAGATTTCTCCTTCATACCTTGTGGTAGACTACTAATGGACACCTCCCACCCAAAATGCTCACAGCCCAACCCCCACCCCTGTGACAACATGTGTCATGTACCATGACATTACATGGTAAAGGGGGCTTTGTAGATGAAAGGCTACAGATGTTAAGATAAGGACCTCTTACCCTGGATGACTTGGTGAGCCCAATCTAGTCACATGAGCCCTTTAGGGCAGAAAATTTGCTCTGACTGGAGTGAGACACCCCAGGGAACTGGAAGGCAGGGGAGATGCAGCAGAAGACGGAAGGCAGGAAAAAGACACCCGACACTGCAGGTTTGGAGGGTGGAAGAGGCAACATGATGAGGAAGGTGGGTGGCCTTGGAAACTGAGGCAAGGGTAACAGTCAGCAGGGAAACAGGACCTCAGCCCTGCAGCTACAGGGGACTAGACCAGGGAACAGGACCCTCTCGACAACATGAGTGAACTAGGGAGAGATTCTGTAAGAGCCCAGCCAGCCAACCCCTTGATTTCAGCCCCGTGACACCTGCCGGGCGAACCCAGACTTCTCACCTACAGACCGGGAGATCATAACGCGTAACTTTTGTCAATATAAGCCACTAAGTTGGTGATCGTCTGTTATGACAACAATAAAAAACAAATACACATCATACCCCAAAATTCATTCTAAGCAAATGAAAAAAGTGTTAGTATAGGAAAAAAAAAAAAAAGCTACAGCATAAATTGTTTGTCTAACCACTGTGCTGTATGCCCGAAACTAATATAAAATACTGGATGCCAACTGCAATTGAAAATAAAATTATTTTTAAAACCCGCAGTACAAGGAAGAAGCTGCTAGCACACACAGCAACATAAAGAATATCGAAAAACATTAAGCTGAGCAAAAGAAGCCACACTCAAAAGAGTACACACTTGTGATTCCACTCAGATCAAGTTCTAGAACTGACAAATTTAAGAACTCAAAGAGAGGGAGGGCTATTGACTGGAAAGGGGTGCAAAAACACTCTCTGGGGGATGAAAATGTCGTATTTTGGCTAGGATGGTGGCCATATAAGTATATTTGTTAAAACTCACTGAACAGTACAGTTAAAATCTGTGACTTTTATCACCAGCTAATTAATATCTAATTTTCTTTTTTTCTTTTTTTTAAAATGCATCAAGAAAAAGAAACCATAAAGCACAAGGAGAAAATATAGGTACAAATTTTAGATGACCTTCAACTGCTCTCTGGGAAAATTTGGTTAAGACCTAATAAATCACACATACATATGGCCTTTGACCCAGTAATTCCTCTTCTGGGGATCAATATTACAGGCTTGATTGCGCACACAGGAAATGGCAGACATACAAGATTATCCACTGTCAAACTATTATAACAATAAAAGACTGGGGCCAATTTTAATGTCCATCCACAGGGGACTGATAAAATAAATTAAAATGCAGCCCCCATACAGAGTATTACATAAGTGTGAAAGAAAAGAAGAAATGAAAGAAGAAAGAAAGAGAAAAAAAGAAAGAAAGGAAGGAAGGAAGGAAGAAAGAAAGAAGGGAAAGAAAGAAAGAGAGAAAGAAAGGAAGAAGGAAGGAAGGAAGGAAGGAAAGGAGGGAAGGTAGAAAGAAAGAAAAAGAAAAAGAAAAAGGAAAGAAGGAAGAAAGATAGATAGATGCTTTTTATGTACTGTTTTGGGCAAGTCTCCAAAATATATTTTTAAAAAGCAGATGCAAAACACTGTGTACACTATGCTCCCTTTTGTACAAAATTAAGAAGGAAAAAAAACAGAGGGAAGGACTGAGTAAGAATATATGTATTCGCATTTGCTTGGACATGCATAGACATTCTGACCCTGGCTGGTGTGGCTCGGGGTATTGAGCACCAACCTGCAAACCAAAGCGTTGCCAGTTCGATTCCCAGTTAAAGCACATGCCTGGGTTGTGGGCCAGTTCCCCAGATGGGGGTGCACAAGAGGCAGCCTCACATTGATGTTTCTCTCGCTCTCTTTTTCCCTCCATTCCCCTATCTGTAAAAATAAATAAATAAATAAAATATTTAATAAAATAAAAAAGAATGATTTTTAAAAATTCTGGAAGAATCCACCAGAAATAAAATGATTTACCCTTATCGAGGGGTGGGGTAGAGGGCTGGTAAGGATGACATACGCCTTCCTTTTCAATTTTTTTGGTAATTGAATTACATAAATTCCAAAGTTTAATGCAACCAAAAAAAAAAATGTACGCAGTCTTCACATTTGAGAAAGCCATTCTAATAACCAAAGCAGAAAGCATATAGTGAGTCATGAATTCATTAAAAATTTAAGACTTCTATGTATCAAAAAGCCCCTAAAACAGAAATAACCCCCTAAATCAACAACACCATGGATGGAGAGCCACTGTCATGCGCTGCTGCTGGCATTAAGTGGTTAAGTGATGAAGCATCCAGCTATTGAAACGTTAAACGCGCAAATACTTGTACACAGCTCTTTAGCTGCTGGGAATTTTCCCTGCAAACCTATTTCATTCAAGTACATGAGGATACTCACTGCCTCATTTTTCGTAAAAGCAAAAACAACACAAATCCAAAAGCCCGAAAGCTGGACTTCATGTCTTTTTTAAAAAATGGTACAGCTTACTACAGAACACCTAACAGTTGTTTAAAACTGTAAGGTAAATCTAGATAAAGAACAAGAGATGTCAAAATCTGCAATTAAGGTGAATACAGTTGGAGAACAACCTGTAGTGCAACTTGAACTTAAGGATATAGTTGTGTGTGAGTGTGTGTGTGTGTATGTGTGTGTGTGTAGACCTATGAAGAGAATTTTTGGAAGGACACTTAAAAAGCAAATAAGAGTAGTGATCTTTGGGAAGGGATCTAGGAATGGGGAGGATACTCCTGAACTATGACAGAATAAATTTCTGTTGCTTCAAATCGCTCAGTTTGCAGAAATTTATTAGTGCAGCCCTCTCTAAATACATTCACAGACTCATACAAACAGAAAGGATTTAATAACGTGAGATGGTTGGACTAAAATCCTGGAGCAAGGAACCCAAGGCTCAGAGGCTCGAGGGCCTGACCCAGGGCACACAGTGGTGAGTGAGCATAGGAGATGGAGCCCCAGTTTACCTCCAAGCCCTGACCCCGACCCAGCTCCACACCCCCCAGGGGTGGCAGGAAAGCTGGACGGGACCCCAGGGCTTGCTGCTGGCCCACAACTGCTGAGGTGGTCCCTGTGTGCTACTGGAGTGTAAACCCTGCAACAGGGGCAGAACCTTGGCTTTGTTGACTCAGCAAAGAGAAAATATTTGCTAAAAACAGTCCTAGTATTTGCCTGTTTTCACAGGGCTATCCTGAAATCACCAGTCGGTGAGGCAGCCGTAGCTAAGAGAATCCGTGAGACAGGAGGCCTTTGATGAAGGGTGGGAGGGGTCAGCGCTGGCCTGTCTGAAAATGGCCCCAAGTTTTTCCCTGGGATTGTTCCACTGGGATGGCTGCTCAGCTGGGCGGAGACCAGCTCAGAGAACAGCCGAGGTGCACCGAGGCAGGCCCTTGTGGTCTAAGCACCAGACCTGCACCTTGTCCACAAGAGTGTCTGAACTGGCACTTTGGGAAGAGTTGCTCCCATCGTGGCGGCTAAGGTAGGAGACTCCAGAGGAGGTGGCCTGGCTTCTGCCCTGCCCGAAAGCCACTTTGGTATACGAGAATCCGATACCCAGCAAGAGGAGAGGCAGAAAGAGGGATACCACGGTCTCAGAGGCCCCGCTGCTCCCTGACCCTTCCCTAATTCCTAAGGATATCAGCACCCTTCCAGAACTTTCCTCCATTTTGCTGAATTCTTTCCTTTCATTCCCTAGAAGGAAAGGAGCGTGGCTTGCCTACTTCACCTCTTTCTACAACTTCTCGTTGAATAAGGTCTGTAGCAGGGCTGTCCTGCCCCCAACCCTGGTACTAGGTCTCTGGACCTTTGTTCTTCTGCCTTAAGGCAGAAACTATGTCTCACTAAATCTTCTTATTTCTGCAACCCGAGGGCTCAGTGTTATGGCATGAATAAAGGATTTCTTGGCTCTTTCTTTACTTATCAGAGAGACAGATGATGATAAAGTTGAAGGAATGGAAAAGGAAGAAATGTTTAGCAGGTCATCTCACTGGTGGTCTTGGATAACTGACCATCTGGAAAACCAAGAAATGTTGAACTGTCAGCCGTTCCCCGGGGGAGGACGCAAATTTCATGAAAGCCAACCACACAACATACAAACCAGAAACCACCAGACAGAGCCGACCAAAATAAAACTGCCATTGCTGCTGGCTACTTGGGGGAAACAAAGAAGACAGATGTTTACACGTTCATAAGCACCTGTTGAGAACTCAATGGTCAGCAAGCAGTGCCATATATTCCTATGGGAAATTGTAGTCCCAGAGATGCAGAAATGTGCTCAAAGCAAATAATAATCCTATAGATTAGTTTGGAGCTGGCAAGCAGTGCAGTAACATTTGCACGCACAGGAAAGAAATCAGAGGGAACCTAAATAGGGTTGCTAACTCTTTATTTTGCCAAATATGAACTTTTTTTTAAAGTGTACCATAGCCCTGGCTACTGTGGCTCAGTGGATTGAGGGCCAGCCTAGGAACCAAAGGGTCACCAGTTCGATTCCCAGTTGGGACACATACCTGGGTTACAGGCCAGGTCCCCAGTTGGAGGCATGCAAGGGAAAACCACATGTTGATGCCTTTCTTTCTTCCTTTCTTTCTCCCTCCCTTCCGCTCTCTAAAAAATAAATAAAAATCTTTTTAAAAAATAAAATGAAAAATAAAAACTGTACCATCTTCTCTCCCCATAATTTCACAAAAGAAGGAATCATTTAACACCCGCCTCCCGAAAGGAGGTAAATGTAAACTTGGTCTACAGAAAGCCATTCTCTGGGAAGGACAAACTCAGAACTTTGCAGCCCATTTTAGACTTGCACAGTGTGCAGATGGTCTGGATTTTGAAAGGCAGATTTTCCAAGTCCCTAAAACCTCGCCAGGTCCCTGAAAGATGTTCAAGAAATGTCATAATGGGAAAAAGATCAATTTCAACTCCTGAGTCTGCAGGGAAGTCTCAATCACTTGCCACCAAAGAGAAAGGCTGTAAGGAGGTCTCCTCCCAGCTGGTGGCCAGCGATGGTCACAGTTTCTCCTCAGTGTGTGCCACAGGCTGGCATTTTTCCATTTTGCTATTTGAATGACAGTAGGCCAGGGTGGCTGCGTAATAATAAGTAAAATTTATTGGGCACTTCCTATGTTCCATATACCAAGCCCTTGGGTATTTTCTTACTGAATGTCCTAAGCAATGCCAGTGAAAGAAATTGTTATCTCATTTCCAAGATCAGAAAACAGGTTTACTCAAGGTGAAGGGACCTCCCCAAGCAAGACACAAATCAGCATTCACAAGCCCTAGCAGAGATGAGGTGGGCAAAGAGTGAGGGCAACTGGAGAAAAATGGAAGGATGGCCTTTAAAATTAAAATCAAATCCCTGCAACAGCAAACCCAGAGAAACCCCTGAAAGTTAACATTCCACCCCCTGCCTCAAGACAAATGAGGGAGTCGAGCATCGGCCAGAACAGGTTACTCATAAATTTTGATTCGTCATCTGTGCCAAAGCCCCAGCAAGTGCCACATTCATTTCCCTATCATATCCTCCACTCTTCCCCAAAGCACCTGGGAGCAATAGATGATTATAGTTCACACAGTTTGGAGCAGCCTCAAACAGGGCACAGCGCCCTCCTGTGGAAGGCCTTGAACAAAGGTACTTACTCATTTACAGGAGAACTTGAGTTGAATAATAGAAACCCTACCATCCTCTCCTCCAGATCCCTACCCAATCCCCTCTGTAATAATTTAAATGCTGGTTAACAGCCTCCATTCCACCTCCCACCCTCAAAACCAGAATAATCTACTTCTCCCTCGATCTGAATGAAGAGCAAGACAAAACCAGCGAGGAGACTGAAACACTATCCACTATGATATGGGGAGGGTCCAGAGGTGCCCAGGAAACCCCCATAAACAAGTCTCACCCAGACAGGGACCCCGAAGGGCAACCCCTCAATAGTGCTGGGAGAATCCAGCCCTAGTTCTAATATTAGCTAACAAGTTGTCTGAAACACAGGGCCTTGAACTTGGCCTTGAAAAAAGTAGCCAGACTGAAAGGTCTATTCATTCACACTCCCAGCCTTCTAAATAAAACTCAGAACTGTTACACACACACACGCACACACACACACACACACACACACGCACGCATGCACTATGGACCTCAGTTTCTTTGTCTATAAGATGTTAGTGGCTCAGCTCCTGACACTGCAGGTGTGAAATTCTAAGCAGAGACTTCAAGAATCCCTTTTCTAGTTTACGAACCCAGAGTTTGCGGCAGCCTTGTGGCACTTTCCTTTTCCTTTCCCTCTCGCATGCCTTTGCACAGCCACGTGGGGCTAGCTAGGCCAGGAGGAGGACAGAAGGATATGAAGTGTCTCCTGGACAGAAGAGACAAATCTAGAAGCCTCACTTTACCTCTTCCAGGCCTGGTGTCAAGTACCTAATTCACTGAACTCTAGGCCTCAGTCTCCTTTGTGGAAAACTGAGACAGTTTCGCCAACATGACTGGAGGGAGCTGATTCAGGTCAACTGGGTAAGAGTATCACAGGTTAGGATCCCTCACACTTCCAGATTTTCCATAAAAACAAGGAAACAGGCAAGGCTTAAAAACAAGGAAACAAAGTAATACTTAGTTAAGAAATTTAGACCAAGACAAATGTCTGATCAGACAGAATGGACAACAACCCTGGCCAAAGGAAGAACACAGCATTGGGTTTAGGCATTGTGACCTTCGGGGGTTCCAAACATGCCTGTTTACCTGGCTCAAAACTTTAAAAATCAATTTCAAACCTGGATGTTCCCCCTGTCACTGCCACCACCACCATCCCCACCATTCATCTCTGCTATAATTTAACACGTTGTGGACCTGCAATGTATAGCAAGAGCTAATGCAAGGGCAAGCACGAGTTAACTTGTTATCCGTCAACAGGGTTTGGTCTTGAAAACAGGAGATTTTTTGTGACCAGTCCACAATGTATTCAAATGTCATCTCTGCTAAGGAGACAATTTCCTTTCAAACTCCTCTTCATTTCTTACAGCAAGGAGTTTGGGGCCTTACGAACTTCAGGCTGCGCACTAAGAAAACTTGTTACAAAAGCCAGGAGCTGGTGTGGCTCAGTGGATTGGCACCGGCCTACAAACCCAAGGGTCACTGGTTCGATTCCCAGGTTGCAAACCAGGTCTTTAGCCAGGTCCCCAGCTGGAGGCAGGTGAAAAGCAACCTTACATTGATGTTTCTCTCCCTCCCTGCCTCTCTGCCTGCCCTTCTTTCTAAAAAGAATAAATAAAATCTTTAAAAAAATAAAATTGCCAGGAGCCTACAGTCACTGACTAAAGGCAGAGCACTGACCTGTCAGCTCCACTTCCTGATTTGAAAAGGCAGAGAAGAGCTTATTCCTCAAGGTCAATTAAAAACAATGCCACATTCCTCCGTGACAATGGCTGGAGGCCCACACCCCAACCTCCACTTCAGTTCTTAAAAACATCCGGGGGATCACTTGATCTTCCCCACTGAAACCGAGGGCTTGCAGGCTAGGAGTACTCTGACTGCTAGAACAAACTTCATCCCAAGAAACAAAGATAAAATAAAAAGAGGGAATATACCACAATAACGAGCCTTGGGTAGCAGCCACGGGAAAACAGAACTCATCCACAAAGAGAAGTTGAAGAATCCCACCAGGTCTAAGTCTCTATTTGGTCCCTGAGAGCCATGGGCTGGGAAGGCAAGAGACCCAAGTAACGAATCCCAGATTCAGCACTAGTGACTGACAGGTGATGGATCTCAGTTCCTTCATCTATAAGATGTTAGTTGCCCAGCTCCTGACACTGCAGGTGTGAAATTCTGAGCAGAGACTTCAAGAATCCCCTTTCCAAGTTGCAAACTCTGAGTTTGTGGCAGCACTTTCCTTCCTTCTTCTTCAAAAAGAAAGGCATGATGGCAAGGAACCATTCCCCACCACCATCACCACCAGCACTCACACAGGGTCACTTTGGGCTCATGGGAGGCAGCCAGGTGGGTGTGAGCAGACAAGTAGTGGAACCAGAAGCATCTTCTAGCCTGCCTTTGCAGATGCCACTGGTATGTCCTGTGGTACTCTCATTACACAAGCAGAAATGCCCTACTCGAATATGAATATCAGCCTCCATCTCGTCAACACCACCCTTCCAAAGTTCCTCCCAGGGAAAGGCTGATGCTCTCCCTGGTCTCTCGGGAGATGTCCCAGGGGCAGCCTGCAATGGCCGCCTAAATCAGTTACGCAGTCACAAAATCAAGTTTAAGGATATGACTGGCTTTAAAGAAGAAAATATTATTGTGCTTCACCCTGTAGAGAGTAAATATACTGTGACGCTCTTGTTGAGTTATATACTTATATGCATATGTGCGTGGGTGGATACAGTCTATATTCCTGGTCTTGGTCAAAAGGAGAGTGGGGAACCCATATGCCTGACAAAGTGAGATCTGACTCCAGGAATGGATGCCACACACCCCAATCCCACCTCCATCCCCTGGGAAGGATGCCAGGGCCAGCAAAGGGTACCGGGAACCCAAGCACTCGTGCTGCAAATCCATGAAATAAGAGCTGGCTGGAAACTTCTGACTCTCCTTCAATACTTTCCTGTCAGCTTCAAAACAGGATGCTCATCAAAAGACCAAGTCATCTGTGTAACAATCTTGCATAAGAAAGGTGCCTGCCACCCACCAGGGAGACTCAGTGTGGGGAGAACCTGGGTGCTGGGCATGCAAGGCCCTTTGCTCCCTGACATGTCCTCCAGCTAAGTATTGATGGAGCTAATAGAAACTGGGCTGGGGACGAGACACCTCAGAAGCCCCCTTTTCTCTCCTCTTTTAAAAAGGATTTTATTATTCAAATTGCACATCTCTCGAAAAATTTTCACCAGGAAGCACCAAAGCTTGCTGCCTCCCAGAAACAAATCCAACTGGGAAGGGAGCCGGCCCGCGCTGCCCGCTGAAAGGCGCAGTTTCAGCTGCGTCGCCAACGGTCAGGACTCCCCAGCGTGCGCGCAGGGAGGCGCGGGTGGGGGTGGCAGAGTGCGTGCCCCAGGCTCCAGGCTCCGAGCACCCGATTGAAAACGATCGAAAGCAGAACCCTGGGCTTCTGAGGACTCCCCTTCTCGGCCTTGGGCCCCTGCTGCTCCCCCGCCCTAGACTCGTTCAGCCAAGGACCGTGGACGGTGCAGCCCCTTTTGGGCAAGCCCTTCTGCTCAGGAGGGCTGTGCAAGAGGCCTTCCCAGGGCTGGAATCGTGAACCTCCTGCTGCCGGGAAGCGGCCACTCTCCAAGTTCCCCTCAAATCCCGCCCCAATCCTGGGCTCCGACCAGCCCTGGTGCGTGCCCGGGGGCGCGTCCGCAGGTCTTCTCATCAGAATGCGCTGGCGCCCGGAGTCCCCCGCCCAGGAGGTGGGAGGTGGGCCTGGGAGCCGCAGGTTCGGTCCCCAGCTGGGGGCGAGACAGGCCGCGCGCGCTGCAGTCCTGTCGCAGCGCGTACCCTAGTCCCCCAGGGCCCGGAAGGCCGGAGCCGCCCCCAGCCTGACCCTGCGCGACCAGCCAGGGCTGCACCTGGAAGAGCTCGGGGCCCACGGGAATGGCCGGCTCGGCCTCCGCCTTGGGGGTCGCCGCCCCTGCGCGCTGCCGCTTCCCGCCTGGAAGAGGCGTGGGGCCCGGAAGGCCAGCGGCTCCCCCCCTCCCCGCACTTCCCGCGCCTCGTACTCACCTAATCGCCTGCGGGTCCCACATGTCTGGGGCCTGAGGTTCGGGGCAGTGCCGCCGCCGCCTCAGGAACCTGGTCCCAGTGGGCAGGGCACGGCGGGGGGTGCGGAAGCCTGAAAGCCGCTGCGCTGGGCAGGGGCCGCGCGGTGCATCGGCAGCGCGGGACCCCTGCTCCCGGTGGCGCGGTGCCTGGGCCGTGACGCGCAGGGCGGGGGCGCGGGGACCCCGCGGCCAGCTGTGTACAGCCGCAGACCTATTCCAAGTTTCCACGTAGTTGCAAGAGCCCGACACTGTCACGTGCACGCTGCCGCCGGGTGGGAGGGGGTGTTTGCCAGTGTGTTCAAAAACAGGCGTTTCGACGTGTTGTCAGGGAGCAAGGGTGAGGGCTCCCCTGGAGCGGCTCCCCTCTGAAACCCGGGTGCCACGGGCGCTCGCCACGGGCACCGAGCACGCACACCCCCTCCGGCACGCCTGGGTCTTCGGTGGACTCTGCTGGCCTAGGCAGGTCCGCCACGGTGGCCGCGGGAACCCGAGGCAAGAGCCTGGACTCGCGCTCCACCCCCCAGTCCCCTCCAACAAAGAAACCGAGGCAGGCGCCCCCGCCCGTGGGGTCTCCAAGCTGGTGTCTTTGCTCCCACTTCCTGTCCCCGTGCGTCAGCCCTTCGTGGGACAACGAGTGACTTACTCTGAGCTCATCCCCCATCCTCGGGGCGCTGGGCATTCAGGTGGAAGAGGCAGGCCAGGCCGCAGGCTTCTCGACGCTCAGGGGGTGTTCATGGCGCCCACCAAGGAGGGCGCCTCTCAGCGCAGGCAGGACGCAGCAAGAAACTACCTGGAAGGACCGTGTGATCCTGAGCAGGGGGACAGTTGGGCCACCCTCAGGCTACCATTGCGCGTCCACTGAGCGCTGCAAGCGGCCCACGCTCTTACCTCCCCGGCTGCGTTCTCGGTCGCCCTGGGATTCTGGTCCCAGCACGAGGCCTTGGCTCCATCAGACGGAGGCTAGGCTGAAGCCCACACTGCCTCCTGGTGGCTCTTCCTTCCTTCCGAGGCACCAGCGACCCAGGCCCCCTGTGGCCCGGAGGAGGGACACCTCAAAGCTCTAAAGAGACTTACACGGCTGTTTCCAGGGAAGTGGAGAGGATTGGAGGACCGTGGATACCAAGTGCCCAGCACGCTTCTCTGCACAGCTTACTCCGCGTCAAGAAGTAGCCTCACAGTCTAGCTGGGGGTCTCCTGGCCTCTGGAGTGTCACCTCCTGCCGTTTCTTCTGCACATTTACCGTCCCCCAATGTCGCTGGGCATCACTTGCAGTTCGAACGCCTTCAGTGGCATCCCGTGGCCCCTAGAGGCCAGATAAGGGAGCTGGGTGTTTCAGGTGGGTGACAATTTTAGCCTCCTGACCCAAACACGGGGTTCCAGTGTTTCCCAAACTCGGCTGAACGTTGGAATCAGCGGAGGGTCTTTTAAAATGACTGATAACCTGGCTCATACTCTCAGAGGTCTGATTTCATTGGTATGGAGTATGATGTGGGCATGGGGTGTAACCTCGGGATTGTTAAAAGTTCCTTGGGTGATTATAACATACTGCAGTTTTGGGAAAACCCTTCTAGTCTCCAAATAGTTGGAGTTACTTGCTATTTCCCAGACATCATTGATACTGCACTTTAAGGGAGACTTGACATGTCCTTTCTTCATTTTTCCCCAACATCTTCCAGTTCTGTATTTAGGAAAGGCCCATGCCACCTCCTCTAATATGCCTCTTGTTTTTGGCCATTAATTTAGCATGTCAGAATCCTTTTGTCACACTTCTTCCTCAGTATCTTCCATCATACTCCTCCAAGCAGTCCTGTCAACTCAACATGGTACTCAAAACAGTCAAGTCTTTCTATTTAAAAACTGTTTCTTCACTTTCTGATGTTTTCATATATCAAAATGACATATTCTTACAGTTAAAGGAGCAGTTGCCCCTCACACCTGACTTCTGCCTCAGAGGCAACTTTTATCTCTGTTAACAGATCAGTTGATGGCTATGGTAAGTGTCTCTAAATAACACTGCTACTTCTTCTTGGTGGGGGTCCCCACCCCTTGCTTTATGCATCATCAGATTCAAACATTTTTTCGTCTGTGCTCGTCTGAAAACCTTCACTCTCTACATAATTTGGCTGGGTATAAAATTCTAGGTTGGAAATCATTTTCCTTCAGGATTTTAAAGTTATGACTCCAGTGACCCACCAGTTCCCAGGACTGCTATAGAAAATTCTGAAAACCTCCAATTAACCTATTTTATGTGACCTATCTGATTTTTTTTTTAAATTCTGGAAGCCTGAAATATCTTCCTTTTCTTCCCCAAATGTTTTGGAAATACACAATGATGTGCTTTAATGATGTGGGCCCATGCATCCATTTCACTGTGTTTGGGTGGGTTCTTTCAGTCTTAAAACTCAAGCTCTTTAGTTCTGGGAAATGTTAAAAAAAATTTTATTGGTTATTTCCTCTCCTCAGTTTTTCCTATGTTGCCTTTTTAGAAATCCTCTTATTCCAGTATTGAACTTCCAGGATTGACCCTGTGATACAGTCCTCTAATTTTCAAATCACATCCCTCCTAAAGTTGAGGTTTCTTCAACTTTATCTCATGATTCTTCTTACAGAGTTGTTTTATTCCTGATACCATACTTTGATGTTTCCAGGCTTATTTCGTATTCTGTGAGCATTACTCTATTGGAGCACCCCATTCCCTTTTTCATGACTACTATGAAGCTATACCAAGAAATGAGGAGGTTCATATATAACACTATGAGGCTGAAGACCAAGAAATACTGTTAAGTGGAAAAAAGCTAGGTGGGAAGAGTGTTTATTGTATGCTACCTTTAAGATAAGAAGGACCACCCACCACCACCACCACCCACACCACCACCACACCACCCACCACCACCACCACCACCACCACCAGGAAAAAAAAAAAAGATAAGAAGGAGATATGAATGTTTTTATGCATTTGCTTATATTTCCTGACAGAAACAATGGAAAGAAAAACAATAACTAAGACAAATGGTTACTTATAAGGAGGAACAAAGTAGAGGGAAAAGACTGGGAAGCTAGGCTTCTTTAAATATTTAGACAAATGCAAACAAACAAAACAAAAAAACCCTAAACCACAATAAAAGTAGCACCTAAAGTTCTGTTGACAACAAAATTGTGAGTTCTTTCATCTCCCATTATAGTTGTTGTGGATACCTCAAAATGTTTTTGCTCACACTTACTTCACAGTTATGACAACTTTTAGAACTGCTGCTAGGTCTTATTATTTAATAAGTTAATGAAGAATATACATTGTTATAACATTTTTAATGTTTTGAGAATTGTAGTTTAATGCAAATATTTTTCATTTATACTCCTATGCATTTTATTTTGAGCATTTAAAAATACCTGAGAAGGGGTATATGGACATTGTCAGATTGCCAAAGTGGGTCTGTTACATATAAAAGGTTAAGAATTCCTGATCTATATTATGCTTAGTGAAATAAGCCAGTCAGTGAAGGACAGGTATCATATGTTCTCACCCATTACGGGACAATAATGAGCAAAACTAACAACAAGCAAAACAGAACCAAGTGTATGAATACAAGGAATAGGCCTGCAGTGGTCAGGGGGAAAGGGGTTGGGGGGAGGGGGGAGGCAGAGGCAAAGAAAGGGAGCAGCTTAGACAAGAACCTAGTATAAAGGAACCATGGACATGGACAACAGGTGGGATTGACTTTGGGGGGAAAGGGTGG